>MNCI01012886.1:0-70499 GCA_015680685.1 Gnetum montanum
ACAGATTAGAATGATGGAATTATATGCTGAATACGTTGTGGCAGGTTTTGACATGAGGGATTACCATCCCACAGTCGCACAACATTTAAGGGACTCAAGGTAGGAGAACCAACATACACTGTTGAAGGGCAAAGAGGTCCCACACGTCCTAAGTGAAATTGGAGATGGTGAACCACTTATAACGGGTTCTCTATCGAAAGATGTTCCCCCTCCTACCAATAGTGAGGAGGTGGGGTATCAAAACCTATGCTCCATGATAAACAACCCTGGTTTTGATCCCCATGAACACTAGCGATTCACTGAGGGAACAACAACACATGACAAGGATAGGCACTCAAATCGTCATCACAGTTGAGGCTGAAGCCACAGAAGAGAAGGTAAGAAATATCGTCATGATGATGGTTATCCTTCTTCTTCCCCTTCATCACATCATTCACCCTATCCTTCCACATTAGGGCGTAGTCATAAAGAGCATGACGATGAGGATAAGGATAAGAGAAATGAGAGACCTCAATGAGAGAGTCGAGAGAGAGGATGAGGGTAGTCAATAGAATTAAGGCATGAATGAAGGGAAAGTAGGGAACAACATAGACATCATAGACGTCATGAGAGATATGATCATGATGAACCCCTACTTGCCACCTGAAGCATGCTAGATATAATGGAGGCTGTGAGAATACCGAAAAGGCATCAAAAAGATATCCGGATCAAGCGCTTAGACATGAACAATATTCCACAATTTGAGGGGGGATACAACGTTGATCCAAAAAATCATTTATAGGCATTTCATGATGCCTGCGCCTTGCAAAACATAGAAAATGAGTGGCAAAAACTAAAGTTGTTTCCCAGGACACTCATAAAGGAAGCAGAGAGTTGGTACTGGTCCTTAGAACTGGAAACCATTAGGAGGTGGAGTATGATGTTAGAACTCTTCAACGATAAATATCAAACATACTCTAGAGTGTCTAACTTGCGTAAGTAGATCCAAGGATGGAAGCAAGGTACTCATGAACCCTTGGATGCTTCCATGGGCTGCTACTATGCAGTGCTACATTGTTGCCAGGGCCATGGTTATGCACAGTGGGATCAACTCCACCACATTGTAGATGGGCTAAGGTATGAAACTAGGAGAACTCTTGGGACTTATGCCCAAGAGAGACTATCAGAAGTTAGATCCCATGAAATTCAATGATTGTTGGAGCAAGTAGCCAAAGAAGAAGGGGAGCTATGAAAAAGGGAAAGTGCAAAAGAATATAACTATGATCCCTCTCTTCGAAAGAAGGGAGTGAGATTTTGCAATGAAGAGGATGAGTCACCACTCAAAGAATTAGTGAATAGAAAAACCTTGCCACTCCAAAAGCTAACAATAGAAGTATCAGCTAAGGTAGATGAAGTATGGAGCTCCTTAGACGGTAAAATTGAAACTGTCCTAAAGATTGTAGAGGAGTCTAAGAAGGAACGAAGTAGTGACAAGGACAAGAAAAAGCGGGGAGATCCAGGCCCTGCACGTGACAAGGATAAGGGAAAAATAACTATCTCCGATGAGGTTGTGGACTCAGACATAGACGATGACGGTGGATGTGAGATCTGCCAATATGACCATCCTAAGGGATGTTGTCTAATCATCTCACATCTACAGGAGTCTGGGGTGTATGCACTCAACCTGAGACTCAATAGATGGTAGATACCCTGGAGGTTAGCTTATTACCAGGGTAACCAAATACAGTTCCACCAACCGTTGACGTACTACCGAAGTGGAACTCCACCACAACCCATTGGACAACATCAGCAGTGGAAATACCCACAGACATGGGGGATGCAACTACTGAAACAATAGTACCCTTACCAGTAACCCAATCCTTATGGCTACTACGTGCAGTAGCCGATTTCTCCAAGTGACTCCATGGGTCACACAACTCCCCATGTCACTACCAAGTTTGGAGTACTTTAGAAGGACTCCTCCTCTAGGAGATGCTCCATACCCATACCATCCTCCTAATCCATCTGCACCTCTTCCACCTATAGTTCCCATACCTCCTAGTCCAAAAATGCAAGGGGAACTCCCCACTCAACCGCATCAATGTAACGCTATGAGAGCTGTAAACATTCAACCCACTGCTGGTTCTGATAACTGCAAAAAGAGAAGAATTTTTTTTCAGAACCAAAAGCCTAGACAAGCTCTCACAACAACAAGCGGTTGAGTCTGTGATCACTCCTCCAACACACAAGGCTTCGGAGATCCCTTTAGTCCAACATCAGAGCTCAACGTATACGGTTATGTTAACACATACCGTAACCGATTGGATCAAGGTAGGCCACCTTCCTAGGAAATTATCTGACCCTGGGAGTCCCTTAATTTATCTCCAAGTTTCTAGGAATGAACCACATAAGGCTCTTCTTAATGCAGGTTCCAAAGTCAACCTGATCTCATGAGAAATGTATCAAGCCTGGAACCTACCCCAAATTAAGAAGAGAAATATTCAACCAGAGCTGGTAGACCAGTCCATCACCATTACCTTGGGATTGGTAAAGGACATTTTTACCACTGTGTGTGGTTGGTCCTACCTAGCTGATTTCCTGGTGATTGAAGTCAACAACAACGATGGGGAATTCCCAATTATAATGGGAAGGGCATGGCTGAGTACAATAGATGCATGCCTAGGAATTCATGATCTTTCCTATGAAATCTCTAAGGTAAACATTTATGGAAAGATCGAGAAGAGGAAAGCTCCATGCATCACATATAGTGATTCATCGGGTGATGACATGGAGGAACGCATAACATCTCCTCCATGCAATAGGTGTGCCCTTGAAACTTTGAGACAAAGATGCCTGTATGTAGCAACCACACAACTAGTAGTAGACATCCCGTGGTTGATAGCTAGTTGAAAGAGAAACCAACAAATATGTATGAAATGAATTGAGGAAACAACCTCTGCCAACAATGAAGGCATAGATACATTGGAATATGAGCGTCGCCAACTTCCACCCCTTAATCTAAGAACATCAATTGGGAGAAGTTGGATCCTTCTACAAATTTCAAATAGGCACTCATTATTTCAGATCTCTCCCTTTTTAGTCAGTCATGGGGGAGATGGCTAGCTATGCTAATCATTTTGGGCCCTTAGTTCTTTTTAAGTTTTTGTTTTACAAGTTTTTATTTTACACATTTTTGTTTTTCACGTTTTTGTTTTTCACGTTTTTGTTTTACATGTTTTTGTTTTACAAATTTCTTTAACTTTTCTTGTTTTTGTTTTACAACATCATTATACTTTTTTATTTTGAGTGTGTATGTGTGTTACCCACCTTGTAAGTTTGTCATTCAATAAGTGTTCTTCATGATGGTATGAAATGTTTTTATCATGATTGCTAATGTTTGGTTTTTACCTTTAAGTCATGATGTTGATACTAAGGTATGGTTCTTTTGATATGGTAGGTAATGAGTCCACTTCATCCATACATCAACCAGTTCTATGGTCTCTGTCAGCTTGGACTTGTACAGTCTCTTTTGAAATAATAACTATAACAAATCGGTGACTAGGAATTTCTTAAACTACGGAAAGACTCAAGGATTGAAAAGGGTGTGACTTCAAGGGAACTTAATGCATTTGTGTTGGCCATTCTCTTGGGTGCTTGGATGTTTTCTTCTTGAGTTTTCTTACCGTTTCAACGTTACCCAATCATTGGGAAGTTGAGTAAATAAAAATAACAAAGTCTTTGCATGGTATGGTTCTCATGGATAAACACATAAAAAATGAAAAAAAAGTGAGAATTCAAAGCACACCCCTTAGAAAAAATAATTCCTTGGGCTACAAGCACTAGTTATGGAACTCAAAATAAAAATGTTTCCTCTAACTAAGGCCCTTCTCGCTTCCCATTCTCTCCTCCTTTGTTTCGTCGGAATGGTGGTGGCTTTTGGAGGATGCATTTTTGTTACTTCAAGAGGATGGATTGGCAAAATGTATTAATGTGAAGTCATTGGAAGTGGTTTGTTTAAGGCCAGATTTGGAATGAGATTTTCTAAGTCACATTAATCATGAACTACACAAGGGACTGTACACCACCTTGTTCTTGGGATTCCATTCCATTCCCATTCTCTCCATCCTTCTCTCCATTGTTCACCTCATTGCCGATTTTATCATTAGTATATATTTTGGTTGAGGCATTATTTTATTTTTGGTAAATTCTTGTGGTTAAGACTTTAACTCTTGTTCCAAATGACATTCCCAAAGCCTATGAACTCTTTGAAGGTGGGATTGTCAAGGCATTAAGGGCATGAGCCTACTTTGGGGAGGACCCATTGACATTCCTATTTGGTGCACCAGTTAAATTATTTTTCCTAACATTTTTGCAATCTAATTTATTTTATTCATTTCCATCTTGACATCCATTTCATCGATGTTATTGTTGTGTCTTTTTCTCCATCTTTCTTGTTCTTTCTTCTTTCTCCATTCTATTGCTACCAGAGGTTCGCGATTAGTCATGGAGGTACAGGGCCTAATTTTTTTGATTTTCTCCTAACCCCTACATCTTCAATAGTCATCAATATGATATCTCCAAATCCGTATCAGCCATACCACAACCTAGACACACCAAAGCAAGGTATCAACTACATTGAAATTCATTTACCCTTGCTAATAAAGACTGTGTTATGTGTGTAGATGGAAATCATATAACAATAGATTGGATCTAGAAGGAACACTTAGAATGGAGCGGTACTAGAAGTAGCTATGCAAGGAGCAAGACCGATGGCATGCTTACAAATGGACAATGAAAGGTGCAATCTTGTCATTGGCAGCAGTAACACTTCTTTCTCTCTCTCTTTCTCAGCTTCCAAATGAGGCCTGATGTCAATGTAATAAGGTGTTCACTCTTGTTGTCATGAACACCAGTGTTGTTTTGTCTTGTAATGATGATCCGTTCACATGTCATCCCATTAGTTTCATTTGAGTCAATAATACCATACTGTCCCAATATTTTATAAGGAACATGAGGATGAGTTTTTATTCAGTCATGGGGGTATGATGGGACACGATATCGCATGGGCCATGATATCGCGGTGTGCCACCAAGTCTATAAATAAGAGGCAGTTCTCCCTTTTTTAACATCTAGGCCTAGACCATAGTGAAACTCTGGTAGTTTGATCCCTCCAGAGATAGAATATTTTCCATGTGCCCACAGTAGGAGCTCTAAAGTGAATGGATCTTTATTCGAGCAAATATTGTACCTGAACACATGTTTGTGTACAACAATAAAGACGAATTCTTGGATAAACCTTGAAGTGCATGGAATAGGATAAATAGGATTTTATTTATTGTTATTTACTATTTATCATTTAAATGATTTATTAGTTATTAAATCTCTCTCATCCCTTCTCTCCTAGTTAAGTGCCTCAGTATGACCACTTCGAGCATGTGCATTACGCTTGGTAATCCCAGCAACGATTAGCGTTTGGTAACCAAGGTTGCATTGGTTTAGGGTGTGAATGGTAAGTAGGAAAGGATGCTGATGCTAGGTTAATTAAGACTTAGTTAGTTAGTTAGTTAGAGTTAGTCAATTAGTCTCTTCATCCCTTTACCTTATCAGCATAGGAGATAAAACCGAAAAGACATAAAAATCATATACCTCGGACTTACTTAACCATACACCGTGACAAATACAAGTAAGTCTAGGAAGACAATGAATAATTAATCTTAAGTGTTCCATGAGGCGTGTAGGAACTTAGTCTGTGGAGTTTGACCAGATCGCACGTGTTACGCTCATATTCATATGGTTGAGTGTAGGGGTACCTTGACACTCATCAAAGCCCATCACATTAACTCCCCCATTTTATTAATAAGAGGTTCTACTATGGGTACAATGATATTTCTAATCATTAAAAATTAAAGTAATTTTTTGTTATTGTGCCCACAACGAAGAAGGATGGACCAAGAGGGACTAGTTAGGGTGTGACATCAGGGGACTTGTGGATTCTCTTTGGTGACATTTGTAGGAGTTATCATGCATCTTGGTTGTACTAAGATCCTTGTATATCTAACGAAAAATGGGAGTAAGAGTAATCTAAAGGAAATCAACCAAAAAATAATAATAATGCTATTCTAGGAGGTCCCACTGGAAAGACATGCACCCATGCTTGAAGGTAGGTAGCTTCTCTAGATTAAGAAATACTTCAAAAAAAAAAAAAACAAGAGAAGAGCGCCACAAGAAAAATCACTCCTCGCTTGTATGAGATGCCAAGTGATCGTATGCCTTGTTGTCATGGTGCTCTTATGATTTTCCATCATTGGATAAAGCAATGCAATGTCACTGATTAGAGGAATGGACTTGGTCTTGATTTTGGAGTGATGGATTAATGACACATTAATCATGCCCTACACGTAGGATTCATTGTGCCCTAAGCCAGTTACCTCCTATCCCAATCTCTGCAATTCTTTCTACAATTCACCTCACCTCGTTGTTTGTGTAATTGTGACTTGTGACTTGAGTAGCATGGGATTCATCTCTCATCATGGTGATATCTTCATGTGTATGTTTTGTGAAATTTTTGTAGATTGCATTTAGCCCTTCTAGTGCCTATGGACATTTTAAGGTATGGTTATGCAAGGGAATTATAGGTTGGAACCTACTTTGGGGAGGACTCACTTGTGCAACCTTTGTAATTTACACTTATAACACATCTTCTGCACATCATTCAATACCCTCTAAGTATTACCAATGTTCTTCTTTCCTTTATTATCCTTCTAGTTCAATTGTTCCTATGAGCTAACACATGTCCTTTCCCCCCCTACTCTTCATGATTTTCATTGTCAAATTTTACATCATTATACTCTTGGTGCCTTCAAAACTAGTTTGTATTACCCTAGACCACTTTACATTGGCCTAAACATCTTCAATTTATACCTTGGAGTTTCAAAAAATTTTAATTTTTTTTAAAATTTGGCAAAATTTTCAAGTGCCATATTTTTGATAGGACACGATATCAGGTCCTTGATATTGAGTTCGATGCAATATCGGGTCCCCGCTAGCAGGTATGCAATATCACGTCCTTAAAATCTATATATATGACCCCCTTGCACATGTCAACATCATTTGCAATTGTTCACATGAGGGAAGTTTTTGAAATTTTCTTCTACGACTTGCGATTGCACATCTCTTACTTCAATAACCATAACTCGCTTGCTGGTGATCTAATTTTCATTCCATTTGAACCTACTTGATCCTGAAATGTTTAGATTAGTCATGAGGGAGGGGTACATGCCAAATTGCACATAAATTTTTTGAAATTCATCATCACCCGAAGGACACTATCAAGGGTAATTAGTTATAAAAATAATGAACATGTGCCAAAAACAATTACATCTTCTTATCCAGGAAACTAAAACTCTGAAACCACCTAAGCAAAGTGGACCAAATATTAAAATCTTTTGGGGATATTTTCCTAACTTAAAATCACATGGAATCAGAATAAACTCATTAAGATAGGAAGTAAGGTATAACTTAACTTTGGTAAGAAACCTTACTAATGATTGGCCTCGTGTGATTGCAGATGGCCCCAAAGCATGGACAACAAGAAGGTTCCTCTCAAGGTGTGTTTGAGAAACCTAGGAGAGGTAAAGTATAGATGCCTAATGAACAACATGAAGAGAAGGAGGAACAATCATTCAGTATCCATCAAGAAGAAGGCCCTACCACTGTACAATCGAGACAGGAAGAAGGAGGAGCTATGATAGTGGCTAAACAGGTATGACACATCATGTTGCCCCCAGAATTTGTCCAAGCCATCCATGAAAGATCCACATTAGCTGCAATGATCATAGAATTTAACTTCAGACCTTTCACGAAATTTTCTCCTAAGGTTAATAGGGACCACCTCAAAGGGTCCCCATTATGTCCTATCCTCTCCAAAAGTGGTGCTTGGTACTTAGGAGAAACATACTAATTTTGGAAGAATAAAGAAGAAGGCACGATAGTTTACATTTGTGGTGTGTCTGTTGATTTTTCCATGAATGCCATTTCGGAAGTGTTAAGCCTTCCAAACACAGAGCCAAAGGTTGCTCTTCTATCCACTTGCTATGATGCTGATGCATGAAAGGTTTGGTTAGATAGGGCATATGGTAAAGAAGATAAGACCTATGGAGAGTTGACATTTGAAGAGAGAATCTACTTTAAAATTGAAACTTATCTCATCTTCCCCACAATAGGACTAAACAGAATTTCAACATATGTGGCAAGAGGAAGTGTGATATTGATGGAAAAGGTTAATGTTAACCTATCTCATCTATATTTCATGGAGATCTTAAGGAAGTTTGAATAATTCAAGATAGGGAAGTTTGTGTTACCCTTCCCTTGTCTCATTAGGAAGCTGTGCAAGTGTGTTGGTATTTAGGGATACACCAATGATGTCCCTAGAAAAGCCCAAAATGCTTTGTACGCTGAACTACTAAAGCCACTAGCTGCAAGGAAAGTTGTTGGTGAGACACTGGGGCCAGAACAAGTACAAGAATAGATGGTGGGGCCCACTACAACTCAACTTGCAGGGCCCAGCCAAGCACAGGACCAAGTTAACAACAAGATGTAGGGCCTAGCACAAGCCAACAAGATTAACCACCAGCACCACTATAGGATTATCAAACGTCAATGAGCCATCTTAGGGTCATCGTTGAGACGGTCACTTGGGGAAGTCATGATGATGCAAATCTCTTTCACGTCATCGATGATACTGTATGATCCATTGTATCTATATATGTTTAATGGGGTGAGGTGTCCATTCAGACAAGAGGAGGGAAGATGATGAGTGGCAAGGTACCCCTACACTCAACCATATGAAACGAGCATAGCATGCATGATCCGGTCGAACTCCGCAGACTAAATGCCTAAACGCCCCATGGAACACTTGGGGTTAATCATTCGTTGTCTTCCCAGACTTACTTGTTGTTGTCACGGTGTATGGTTAAGTAAGCCTAAGGTTTATGATTTTTTTGGTCTTTTCTGGTTTATCTCCTATGCTAAGGGGTGAAGGGTTGAGAGAACTAACTACTCTAACTAAGGACCTAAGTCTAAATTAACTAGCGTCAGCATCTGTTCCCACTTATTATACACACCCTGAACTATGAAACTGTGGCTACCAAACACTAATCATTACTAGGATCACCACATGTAATGCACGTGCTCGAAGTGGTCGTACTAAGGCACTTAACTAGCCTAAGTGTGATAAGCAGCCGATTCCTTGACTAGCCGTACACACCCGTGGGTGCTTGTAGCCAAGTCGTACTTATCCCATGTTCTAGGAGATAAGGGTGAGAGAACCTAACTAGCCTAAGTGCGATGAGTAGCCGATTCCTTAACTAGCCGTACACATTGGGACTACCACTGGGATTACCAAGCGTAGATCCTGGAATACGCTACTGGGTTACCAAGTAGTCACAATTCTCATAATCAAGTCGTACTCATACCGCATGTGATGAGCACCTAATTCCTTGACTAGCTATACACATCCTTAGATGCTCGTAATTAAGTCGTACTCATACCGCATTCTAGGAAAGCAATAAATAATAATAAATAAAATCCTATCCATGCACTGCAAGGTTTAACCAATCAAGTTCGTCTTTATTTCCATACACAACTTGCGTTCAGGTACAAAGTTGCTTGAATAAAGAGCCGTTCACTTTAGGACTCCTACTGCGGGTACATGGGAAATTAATCTAACTCTGGAGTGATCAAATTGCCAGAGCTTTGCTACTTCTAGCCAGGATTGGGAAATGAGGGGAGTGCCACCTCTTATTTATAGATTTGATGGCAGACCGTGATATCACATACGTGATATCGCAAGGGACGACGCGATATCGCAGCTTGTGCATATCGCGTCTCATCAGGAGAGTTATTGGTCGCAACAGATTTCAAGAAATGCTACATCCTTTTAGGTGCAACTAGAGATTGGTGAAGGGACCATAGTGGTGATCATGCAGCACTAGGATGTAGTAGTAGCAATAGAGATGATCATGGACCACATTAAGGAATCGTTTAACATCCTTGTTGTGCCATCGGCTGATTTCATAGGAGCACAGGATGTTCAAACTTTTACTAGTCCCTTAATGACTCCTACAGAGCATGAGTATGTGCTTGATCGATTGCTACAAACAGGATAAGTGATGACGTCCTTGTTTCACATCCCACAGGATGTTATAGTAGCACAATCAAACCTCATTTCCACTAAAGGAAAGTTGGTCATGACAGAGATGAGGGCTGAGCACATTGAAGTAGAAGTTACAAGACTGCAATAAAGGCTTGTAACCTTGCAAGCCACATAGTGGGATTCCTCTTAATTTGTTCTCATTGACTAGCTAGACACCTTCAAGATTGAGCAACTCAAAAAATTGCTAGCAAAAGATAAAAGGATGGAAAAGGAAAAAGAGAAGGTCAATTGGAATGCCTCCATGGCACAAGCGCAAACTTACACACACGCTAAGGCACTCAAGGCCTTACAAGAAGAAAACAAACATCTTGTTGCCGACAATCTTTGGTTGACCTCTATGGAGAAACAAAAGAACATTCTTAAAGAACATTTTCAATGACTACAAGAATAGCTAATCAGGATCAACCAGGACATGAACCACTTGGTCGAAGAAAATCAAATCCTCTCAATGGAGGAAGTACATGCCATTCATCAGAAGATAGCCATCGAAATAAATGCATGGAAGAACAAGGCCAAGCGACACGAAAAATTAAAAGAGCACTTATAAGACTAGGTGGGATTGTACAAAAAAATAATCAAGAAAGAAATACATATGGCTAAGGCCCACATCAACACTTTTAGTGCTCAACACAAGAAAACATTGTAGAAGCTAAAAGTCACAAATTCTGAATTGGATGTGGTTAAAGCAAGCTACCAAGGACAAAAAGATGTTGCAACATACTTGGCTCGATAGCTTATAGATTTTCAGGGCTACAGGGACAAAGCCAGAGCCTATGAGAAGGAGTGATGGTTGTTTGTAGCCTAGTACGTCAAGGCAAATAAAATGTTTCCACAACTACCATGCCCATGGGAGGTGCCGACTCCATCAAACATTGGAACATCAACATGGATGGTACAAGATCCTTGAACTGAAGAGGAAAAACTCTAGGCACTACTTCAACATCATCAAATCCCAAAACCTGGAGCACAAGACAAGGGGAAGTAACCCATGGAGGAGCCACTACCACCAAGAACAACATAAGTTCCACCCAATTTTGTACTTTTGTGATTTTTTCATCTTTGCATTTTTCATGTTGTGTCCCAATTTTATTCTACTGAGTCCTCTACTGTGGCATGAATAAATTCCCTATCAGTCAATAATCCCATACCTATCCACTATGTTACAATATTAGATGCATGATATCAGCTACATGATATTGCACCCAACAACGATATCAGATACATGATATCGCAACTCCTACGTGAGCCTATAAATACACATGTAGGTGCACGAGAGGAGGGTCTTTTATTAGTTTTTTAGTGAGTTAGTTTAGTGCTAGAGTAGGATCTTTTATCAATTTTTCCTCTCAACCTTTTCTCCCAGTGCATGCTCATAGTGTGATTATTGTAATTGTATGGCATCCTTTATTCGGGTGTGATGTACTTGGACACACACATGACCAACAATAAAGATCAATATTACTTCATCATTGCAGCATTCACTTAGTTTAATTATTTAATTGTTATTGTTATTTATTACTTTCATAGTTAATATCTCTTCACCCTAACTCCTTAAAAATAGAATGAGTATGACTTAATCACGAGCATTTAAGTGTGACTACTTGGTAATCCAGTAGTGTACCTAGGATCTACACTTGGTAATTCTAGTAGTAGTTGTGCATGAGGTCCAAGATGTGTATGGATGATTAAGGAATGGATGCTCATCACACTTAGGATAGCTTAGACTCTCTCTCCCTATCTCCTATTAGTTTAGATTCTCTCTCCCTTCTTCTCCTAGCTTAATTAAAGATTATTTTCCATTGCTTTTACAGGTAGCATTAGTTTAGGAACACATCATACACCTAACTCTGGACTAAACCATACATGACAAAGAAAATACTAGTCCAAGTGGGAAGACAGTGAATAGCGATCAATGAGTAACTATCTAGATACCACAACTAGCCTGTTTGCGGAGTTTGACTGGATCATGCATGAAACACTCGTATTCGTATGGTTGAGTGTAGGGGTACCTTGCCACTCATTAGCTAGCATGCATTGCACTTATTTTCAATTGTATGAATTGTTGTCATAAATACTTAGTTAAATCAAACTATCTAAATAAATCAAATGCCACACTACCATGCATATGAATTTACTTTTTAGTCTAAAAACAAACTATTGATATCCTAGGCATCAACCATGACTCACTACTAATGTTTTAAAATCATCAAATAAAGAACTAAAGAGCATAAGATCATCCTCTCATGTAGGATGAGGCCTATAATGAGGGACATATTATGCATCCTAGTGATGTTAAATGCAGAACATCTTTAGAGAGCCCAACTTTAGTTGGCCACATAACTTGATATTAGCTCTTGAAAACAATGAAGATACAAAGATCTAAACATGTATAAATCAAAAGTTAATGTTGGATGAATATACAAATAAATCAAGAAGTCTAAATGACTAGAAGCTCTAACATACTCTAATAATCAACTTCAAGATCAATTCCAATAATCCAACTTACAAAAGATAATGTAAATCATATCAAACATTGATAAAAAGAATTTAAACATATTAAGAAAGTGAAATTGATTACCAATGATATAATTAGGTTAAATATAATAAAGATGAAAAATCATAAGCTAATCATGACTCATAGTAGCTAACCACAACCTAACCACAATTGATCCATAACTTATGGTTTATATAGACTTCTAAATTAAGCTGTAAAATAGAGAGTGATGCTTTTTCTCTATCCACAACCTAACCATGACTTGACCACAATTAGACCATAACTTGTGGTTTATCTTAAACACTTAGAATAGTTATAAATGTTCAAAATAGCTTGGAAGACTTTAGTACAACTTAATCATGAATCATAGTGAATGACCACAACTTGATCATGATTTGTGTGAATGTAGGTTTTCAAAAAACTATAGAGTGAAAATACAAAGAAGAGTATTAGGATAGACCTTGACCTCACCACAACATATAGTGAGAAAAAACAAGTTGTTCACAACTTATGGTTAGTGTTAGCAATCTCACAATGACTTGTAATTAATTTGTGGTTTTGATATGAAAACTAAGATGAGAGAAAACTAACTTGAAATGACCTATAAATTTTTTGAAAATGATAGGGAATACTAACAAAAAAAATTACCAATGGAAGAAGGGATAGTAACCAATCTTCAAATGGGGAAAAACATACTAAATTACTCCAAGGTATAATAAAGGGTCAAACCATAAGAAAATAAGATGAATATATTTGACTAAATTACTAAAAGTGATATAAATATAAAACAAGATGAATTTATTGATATTAAAATGAAAGATATTCTTATAATTTTTGATCTTAAAATAGTAGGAACATCAAGTTCTCATAAAATTTCAAATTCCAAGAAATTGTTAACATGGTAATTTTATAAGAAGAGTAGTTATTAATGCATAAAAATCAAACATTGCTATATTTGTAAAGAAAGATCCAACCTATATAATTAATTACGCATGGATCATAAAATTCAAGAAAAATCCATTCATGCTAAAAGTAAACAAAAACTTGAAAACTAGAACAAATAAGAGAAAATGCCATGATTTTTTTACCTAAAATTAAGAAGCATAAATTTGAAACAAAAGCACATGATCACATCCATGTATACACATGAACCAATAGTGCTTTATAACACTCCCATAAATCTTGAATCCAGTATCACTTCCATGTCCAATTAAAATTGATACCAAAGTGCTCAAAAGAATAGATTGTGGGGTTTTAATGGGAAATACTTGAAAATACAATCATAGAAATCCTAACACTATTTCCAAAATTAAAAACACAAATAAAAAAACTATGATCAAGCCTCAATTAACTCACATAAACTTCCAAAAAGGGTAATAAATTAATTCATATATATTTTTATTAGAAAAACACATACCAAATAGTAAATTAAATTTATAAAACATGATCATGCCATTTACATGCCATCATCCCTCCACCATAGTCTCCATGAATAGCATCTCATGTTCATCCACAAAGTTAGTGCTAATTAACTTAAAAAAATTATTAATGTAAAAAATAAAAAACATAGACATAAATATAATGTTAAAAATATAAATTAATCAATATGCATAACTAAAATTCATAACTCAAGCACATCTAAGAGAATCATGGAGAAAATAACAATAAGCTAAGAGTACTAACTTAGGAATAAAAAATACAAATTTTTATAGAAAATAAGGTTTAAAAAAAATTTCAAATATGTAATATTTAATGCAATCTATAACACATTAAAATAGTCAATAAGGGAATATATCTAAATAATAAAGTAGGATTTTTGCATAATAATCATATTTGAAATGAGGACTACATCAAAGAATCTCATATAATCTAATTGTCTAAATTAAAAAATGCATATGATTATTCATACTTTAAATTTGTAATAAATAAAAATATCTCAAAAAATTAAGAAATATCTAATTTTATGAAACCAATGCCTAAGTTTGATAATAAAAGTGGATCTTTGTGAATTGATTGTAGGAGAAAGTTTTGCTTCATTATCATTGATTTTGGCAAGCATGAGTCAACCACGAGTGATATAGAAGTGATGGTTTGATATTTTCATAAGTTATGGTATTCTACCATAGGTTATGGTGCCTAAACATTGGTTGTAATCAATTCATGCTATTTCACTATGAGTCAACCATGGGTTATCATCTATCAAACATAGACAAAAATAAACTTCAATTGAATCACAAGTTGGACACAAGTTGTGGTTAGGTTTTGGTAAATGCTTTAGCCTTTGAGGTACCTTTTTCACATCAAATTTGATCATACTAGTGAATAATGAGTTGTTAGACTATTAAAATCTTAGATCACAAGTAAATCACTAGTTTTAGTGAGGTCATGATTGCTCACTAGAACTCATTGTAATGTAGTTGTGACATTCCATTTCTAGATGTCATAGAAAATATCAAGTATATGTAACATTTGATATTATGCATAATGAATCTGATAGGGAAAACATAAAAAAATAAAAAGGAAAATTTATTAATGTAGAAATAGCATATCGTAGTCATGCTCTAAGGCTTTTATAAGATTATCTTCCTTTGACATATATTCCTTAGAGAAAATCCAGAACTACTACCATGTATATGCCTATACCTGGTGTGAAGGGATGGTAAGTGATCTTCTTCTCTTACTTTACCTAGCATTCTTTACTCATATTTACTAGTTTTACAACTTAATGCTAGCATGACCTCTAATTTCATAGAATAAATATCTTAGGTCAAACCTCCAAAGATCATCTCAAGAGACATGCCCATTATTATAATGTGTTATTTCGAGTCTTATTATAGTAATTGCATCATTTGTTACAAAGTGATATTATATTTTTTATGGAATGAAACCATTTTGAAAATGAAGATATGATAAACTCTCATACTTAGTTTTTGTTCATTCATGTTATGGTTTCTACAATTGATGAATCATGATTGATTAGGCCTTGATATTGCACCCATGATATTCGGTACGCGATATCGGGTATGCAATATCATGACCTAGCTTGTGATATCAAATGTGCAATATAGAGATTCTTGTGTGAGCATATAAATACATAATGAGATGCATAAGAAAGTAACAATAAGTTAGTTTTTAGTCAGTAGATAGAAGTTAGTTCATTTTTAGTCCTTCTCAACCCTTTCTCCTAGTGCATGCCTGTAGTGTGATGATTGTAATTGTATGACACCTTTATTTGAGTGTGATGTACTTGGACATGCACATGACTAGAAATAAAGATCGAGATTACTTCATCATTTTAGCATTCACTTATTTTAATTATTTAATTATTATTGTTATTTATTGCTTTTATAGTTAATATCTCTTCACCCTAAATTTCTTAAATGCAAAATGAGTACAACTTAATCATGAGCATTTAAGTGTGGCTACTTGGTATCCCAGTAGCGTACCTAGGCCATGTGCTTGGTAATCCTAGTGGTAGTAATGCACAAGGTCTAAGATGTGTATGGATGATTAAGGAACGGATGCTCATTGTACTTAGGCTATCTTAGATTCTCTCTCCCTTTTCCTCCTAGCTTAATTAAAGTTATTTTCCATTGCCTCCAGGAGTAGCACTAGGTTAGGAACTACATCATACACCTCACTCTGGACTAAACCATACATGACAAAGCAAATACTAGTCCAAGTGGAAAGACAACGAACTACGATCAACAAGTAACTATCTAGATACCACAACTAGCCCATCTGTGGAGTTCGATTGGATCGTGCATGAAACACTTGTATTCATATGGTTGAGTGTAGGGGTACCTCGCCACTCATCATTGGCACCGTTGCCAGTGACGGTGCTAGTTATTTAGATTAGTTATGTCATACAAGATTGCTATAACAAGTATTAATGATATATCCTTTAAAAAATAAATTCAATTAAGTCACACACGATTCATAATAATGTCTCTCTCACAAGACTTTGACAACGCAACAATGAGCAAGGAAATTCATTAGAGAACCAACAAATTATATGATGATGAAGATAAAGTTTGGAGTACTCAACCTTATGCAGGAGTTCCCTACATTTATGAACACCCCAATGATACTCAAAGACTTTTTCCATCCAACTCTGATACCTTTAGTAAGGATGAGACATCCCATAGAACAAGGAGGCCTGAAAGGCCTAGGACCTTCTCGATAACTAACAAGAACTTATTTGGGGATGATTGAAAAACTTATAGAAGTCATAATGAGTTTTACAATTCCTTCTCTTTCTCTACTCCTTCAATGTTAGACTATGACACAAATGACTATCTTTCAAAGGATTAACATAGAACTAAAAATTGAGCTCATAAAGAAAATCAAGAATGCCGACATGAATAAGGATAACATCGTCTCAACTTGCAAACTCACAACCTAATTAGTGACAATGAAGCCCTGCTAGCCACTAAGAGCCTAATGCCTATACAAGAGGCTATTTGAATATCCTATAGGAATCACAAAGAAAGCTATCTACCTAGGCTTGATTTAAAAAACTTTTCCAAGTTTGTAGGAGTCTATGATTTAGATCTGCAACATCATCTACAAGCCTTCTATGATGCCTATGCATGGAACAACATTGATGATGGATGGAAAAAACTTAAGCTCTTTCCCATGACACTCGTTGGCCAAGCAAAAGTGTGGTACAGATTGTTAAAACCAAAATCAATCCATAGTTGGCCAACAATGATAGAACTCTTTACTGAATGATATCAAACCTATGCCAGAGTGTAATCCTTGAGGAGACAAATCCAAGAATGGAAAAAAGAGAAACATGAACCCTTGGACATGGCCTTAGAAAGATATTATGCATTGTTAAACAATTGCCTAGGCCATGGGTTCTCCGAGGAGAGGCTAATGTACCATATCATAGATAGGCTTCATAATGAAACAAGGGAAACCCTAGGCATGTATGCCCAAGGTCAACTATACGAGCTAAAAATCCATCAACTCCAAGAGCTTATTAAGAGGGTAGCAAAAGAAGAAGGAGAAATGGTTAAATGGGAGAATGTTGAAAGCTCTTAATGGGATCAAAATCTTGAATTAGCACAGGTTTATAACCATAAAGAGGAGAAATCAACTCATCTGGAGGAAGTGAAACCATTTCTACCTTTGCCAATGCAATAATCACTAGATGAAATTGAGGTAAAGATTAATAAGATGATGGAGTGGGTGCATGGAAAATATGGAGAATATGCTAACAATAGCAGAGGAAAAACTATGCCAAATCAATAAATAGGACAAGACACCATGCAACAATTAGAACAAAGGATAAAAGATAATAAGAATAAGAACTCAACTGTCAACGTCACATATCAATGCAACGTCTGTTTGTACAATCACTCCAAAGGCCAATGCCCAATTTTTTCACATTTACATGAGAATTGGTGAGGAATGTTACATCCAAATTTCGTACGAAAATATTGGGTTCAACCATAATGGAAAAAACACCAGTCGTGGGGGAAGCCATCACCAACTCGACCATATCCTTTGTATGTCCCAACGCTAAATGCTCACTATGTTCAACACCCTATTTCTCCAGCTAGATCATCATCCTCTACTTCACCTCATTGTTATCATTCTCTAGAATATTATCCACTCATACCCTCTTCACCAAGGTTGCCACCTCATGTACCTTACAGTTTTCCTTAACAACAATATTCTCATCCTTCACCTCCTTCTACATCACCACCAATTGTACTTGAAGTGTTTGCACCACGAACATTACTTGTGCTACTACTAACAACAGCAGTGGAAACCCACCACACCAAAGGAATTCCTTCTTCGAACCCACTACATCCTCCAACTCAGCACAAGTTCAACACTATGGTGCATCTTCCCCTTCAAACCCAACACCTCATGTTACCTTATCAGGGCCACCACTCAATAGTCCAACAACCATGGGGCCTAATGAGTATAGCCACATGGGGAGACATGTTGATCCTTGCATACCATCATATGATCACAAGTACCATAGTGGGTAAACCCCTTATAAATTAACCACATCTTATAACTTGCCCCACTATGTTAACTCTAATCAAGTGTGTGGACCCCAATGGGGTAAGTATGACTAGGTCCCAATATTTCTAGCATGCAAGGATCCTAACCTTCCATTTATTAATTCTAGCCATGCTCAACCATTTAGCTATGTGGGGTCTCCTTCATTCTAACAACAAAGAATTAATAAATGTTTTTCTGTTTCTGTAATTTTTCAACTTTTTGTTTTTCAATTTTTCACCTTTTAATTTATTGCTTTATCTTTCTATCTTTTATCTTTCTATGATTAATATCATCTATGAATAAAGCACTTATGTGACCATTGGTTGAGGTGTTTTTCTCCGCTATCAAGTCTCAGGTGACTAATTACTTGAACAGTGAGCCCACCACATCCAATTACCCATTCCATTAATAAGAGGTTGTACCATGGGTACAATGATATCCCTAATCATTAAAAATTAAAGTAACCTTGTGTTTATTATACCCAGAGTGAAGAAGGATGGAGTAAGCGGGAATGGCCAGGGTGTGATATCAAGGGGACTTCTGGATTCTCTTTGGTGACATCTATAGGAGTTATCATCATGCAGCTTGGTTGTACTAAGATCCTTGTAGATCTAATGAAAAATGGGAGTAAGAGTAATCAAAAGGCACTCACTCAAGGAAACCAATGTCATTCTAAGGGGTCCCACTAGAAAGACATGCATCCATGCCTGAAGGTAGGTGGCTTCTTTGGCTTAAGCATTCATTCAAAAGAGAGAGAGAGAGAGAGAGAGAGAGAGAGAAGAGAAAAGAGAAGAAGAGTGCCACAAAGAAAAATCACTCCTCCCTTGTACGAAACACCAAGTGATCATATGCCTTACCATCATGATGCTCTCATTATTGTCTATCATTGGGATGAAACAATGCAATGTCATTGATTAGAAGAATGGACTTGGTCCTAATTTTTGAGCAATAGGTTAATGACACATTAATCATGCCTTACACTAAGGATTCATTATGCCCTAGGCCAATTACCTCATGTCCCAATTTGTGCAGTCCCTTCTACAATTCAACTCATCTCATTGTTCATGAATTTGTGACTCATGTCTTCTATAGCACTGAATTCATACCTCATCATAGTGTTATCTACATGTGTGTGTTTTATGCAACTGGTGCAGATTACATTTAACCCTTCTAGTACCTATGGACATTTTAAGGTGTGGTTACGCAAGGGCATTATAGGTTTTAACCTGCTTTGGGGAGGACCCACTTGCGTAACCCTTGTAATCTACACTCACAACACATCATCATCACATCATTTTATACCCTCCAAGAATTACAATACTCTTTCCCTCATTATCATTCTGGTTCAAATGTTCCTATGAACCGACACACATCCTTTCTCCTCATCCAATTCATACATTCCATTGCCAAATTCTACACCATTATATTTTTTTATGCCTTTAAGACTATTTAATATTACCTTGGACCTTTTACACCAACTTCAAGCCCTTCATTTTTGAGTTTAGAATTTCAAAATTTATCAATTTTTCTAAGTGCCCTACTTTAGACAGGCCACGATATTGCATACACGATATCACATCTAACATGATATCATGGTCGTACTATCATGTATGCAATATTGCATTGCATAAAACTATATATATGGAGCCCCCCACGCATGTCAACATCATTTTCAACTATTCACATTGGGGGAATTTTTCAAATTTTCTTCTATGACTTGCTACTTGTGCACCTCTTGTTCCAATAACCATAACTTGCTCACTAGTGCTCCAATTTTTATTTCGAAAGAACCTACTTGAACCCAGAGTGTTCATCATAGTCGTGGGGGAGGGGTACACTCCAAATTGCATATAAATTTTTGAAAATTATTCATTATCTGAAGGATACTATGAAGGGTAATTGATTATAAAAAATGATGATAAACATGTGCCAAAAGTAATCTTATCTCCTCGCCTACACCAGGAAATTAAATTTTAAAGCCACCTAATCAAATTAAGGGACCAAATATTAAAACATTTAGGGGACATTTCCACAAGATTTTCTAACTCTAGATCACATGAAATAAGAAATGAATTCATTAAGGTAGGAGTAAGGTATAACTTGAATTTTGTAAACAACCTTACTAATGATTGGCCTTGTGTGATTGTAAATGGTCCCTAAATGTGGACAACAAGAAGGACCCTCTCAAGGTGTGTCCAAGCGACCTAGGAGAGGTAGAGGACAAGCATTTCCCAAACAACATGCAAAGTAGGAGGCGCAATCATTAAGCATCCATAAAGAGATTCTGCTACTGTGTAGTCAGGACAAGTAGAAGAAGGAGTTGCTGAATCACTTGAATAGGGACAACACCTCACATTGTCCCCAAAGTGTGTCTGGGCTATCTGAGAAAGGTCCACATTGGTAGCTATGATCATGGAATTAAACTTTGGACCTTTCATAGAATTCACTTCTAAGGCTGTTAGTGACCAAATAAAAGGGTCTTCATTATGGCCTATCCTCTCTGAAAATGATGCTTGGTACTTAGGAGAAACATACCAATTTTGGCACAATAAGGAAGAAGGCACCATAGTTGACATTTGTGGTGTGTCTATAGATTTTTTTGCCAAGGCCATCATAGAAGTGTTGAACCTTTTGAATACAGGGTCAAACGTTCCTCACCTATCCACTTGCTCTAATGCTGATGCACAAAAAGTTTTGTTAGAAAGGGTGTATGGAAAGGAGGACAAGACATATGGAGAGTTGACATTAGAAGAAAGGATATACTTCAAGATTGGCACTTATCACATCTTCCCCACAAGAGGATTAAAAAGAATCTCAACCTATGTAGCAAGAGGAAGTGTGATATTGATGGGAAAGTCTAATGCTAACCTTCCTCATCTGTATCTCATGGAGATCTTGAGATGGTTTGAAGAACGCAAGATAGGGAAGTTCATGTTGCCCTTCCCTTGTCTCATCAGGAAGTTGTGCAAATGTGCTAGTATTCTAGGTTACACCAATGATGTTCCTCGAAAAGCCCAAAATGCTTTGTTCATTGAACTATTAAAGCCACTAGTCCCAAGGAAAAGTGCTGGTGAGACATTGGAGCTAGAGCAAGGACAGACGATGGGGCCCACTGTAACTCAAACTACACAGCCTAGCTAACTCCTAAGCATAGGGCCTAGTCAACAACAAGCAAGACCAAGCATGAGCAAGTGAGATCAACCATCACCACCGCTGCAGGATTATCAACCATAGATGAGCCATCTTAGGGCCATCACTGAGATGGTCAGTTGGGGAAGTCATGATGATGCTAATCTCTTCCATGTCATTGATGACACGATACAGTCCATAATTTCTATTGATCACGCATGGGGCAAGGTGTCCATTCAAATAGGAGGAGGGGAGACTCATTGGTCACAAAACATTTTAGGAAATGTTGTGTATTTCTAGGTGTAATTGGAAATTGGTGATGGTGGTCATGGAGCACCAAGATGCAGCAAGAGCCACAGAAGTGGTCACGGACCACATCAAAGAATCTTTCAATGTACCTATTATGCTACCAATATATTTCATAGGAGTATAGGGTGCTTAAACTCTAGCTACTCCCTCAATGACTCTTGCAGAGCATGATGATGTCCTTAATCAATTGTTGTAGATAGGACAAGTAATGACGTCCTTGTTCGACATCCCATAAGATGTCACAATAGCACAATCAGACCTCATCTCCACCAAAGGAAAGTTGGTCATGGCAGAGACCAGGGCCAAGCATGTGGAAGTGAAGTTGTCAAGACTCCAAGAAAGGCTCGTTACCCTACAAGCTGCATAATGGGACCCATCTTAGTTTTTTCCCACAGACCATCCAGACACTTTCAGGATGGAGTAGCTTAATAAACTATTAGCAGACAATAGAAGAGTGGCAGAGGAGAAGGAGAAGGCTGACTATGATGCTTCCAAGGCACAAGAATAAACATACTTGTAAGACAAAGCACTCACAACCTTATAGGAAGATAATAAACAGCTTTCTGTTGATAATCTTTGGTTGACCACTGTGGAGAAACAAAAGAATTTTCTCGAGGAAAACTTTCAGAAATTACAGGAATAGTTTGTTAGGGTAAACCAAGACATGAACTTTTTCTCTAGAGAGAATCGAACCATCTCAATGGAGGAGGTACACGTAATCCATTAGAAGATGGCCATCAAGATAAGCACGTGGAAAAATAAGGCCAAGCAGCATGAAGAGTTAAAGGAGCACTTTAGAGACCAGTTGGGGATGTACAAAAAAGTCATAGAAAAGGACATCCATATGGCCAAGGCCCACATAAACACTTTGAGTGCTCAACACACTAATTGGGACACCAGATTGGACACATATGCATTTGCCCACCAAGCATAGCTTAAAAGCTAGGACTTCGAATCTAGCCATGTAGACAACAGGACGTCCAAGAATAGAGCTCAAGAAGAAGGTAGCTGCCAGCTATTCCAAATGTGAAGCAAAATTTGAAAAGCATAAGAAAACATTGGAAAAGCTAGAAGTCACAAATTTTGAACTAAAGGTGATTAAGACTAGCTACTAAGGCCAGAAAGATGTCACAATCGACTTGGATCGAAGGCTTATAGATTTTCAAGAGTACAAGAACAAAGCCAAAGCCTATGAGGGGGAACGACGGTTGTTTGCAGCTTGGTACGTCAAAGCAAATAAGATGTTCCTACAACTACCATGTCCATGGGAGGTGCCAAATCCATCAAATGTTGGAGCATCAACATAGATGGCATAGGATCCCCAAACTAAAGAAGAAAAGCTCCAGGCACTCCTTTAGAGCCATCAAATCCCAAAGCCTAGAGCAAAAGACAAGGGGAAGCAACCCATGGAGGAGCCACCACCACTTGGAACCAGATGAGTTCCACAAAATTTTGTAATTTTGTATTCTTTTTTGTGTGTTTCCCAATTTTTTTCTATTCAATTCTCCACTACGGCATGAACAAATTCCTAGTTCGTCAATAATCCCATACCTCTCCACTGTGTAATAAATGGAGCTTGTTCTCATTTTGTTTGAATCAAGGATGAGTTTTCGTTTAGTTGTGGGGGTATGATGAATCATGGTTCATTAGGCCTTGATATCACACCTGTGATATTATGTACATGATATCAAGTACACAATATCGTGGCCTCGCTTGCAATATTGGATGCATGATATCACATTTCCTGTGTGAGCCTATAAATACACAATGGGACACATAGGAAAGTAACAATAAATTAGTTTTTAGTCAGCAAATAGAAGTTAGTTCATTTCTAGTCCTTCTCAACCCTTTCTCCCAGTGCATGCCCATAGTGTGATGATTGTAATTGTACGACATCTTTATTTGAGTATGATGTACTTGGACACGCACATGACTGGAAATAAAGATTGAGATTACTTCATCATTACAACATTCACTTAGTTTAATTATTTAATTTTTATTGTTATTTATTGCTTTCTTAGTTATTATCTCTTTACCCTTAACTCCTTAAATATGGAATGAGTATGACTTAATCATGAGCATTTAAGTGTGACTACTTGGTATCCCAGTAGTGTACCTAGGCCATGTGCTTGGTAATCCTAGTGGTAGTCATGCACGAGGTCCAATATGTGTACGGATGGTTAAGGAACAGATGCTCATTGCACTTAAGCTAGCTTAGATTCTCTCTCCCTTTTCCTCCTAGGTTAATTAAAGTTATTTTCCATTACCTCCAGGAGTATCACTAGGTTAGAAACTACATCATACACATCAATCTAGACTAAACCATACATGAAAAAGCAAATACTAGTCTAGGTGGGAAGATAGCGAAATGAGATCAACGAGTAACTATCTAGATACCATAACTAGCCCATCTGCAGAGTTCGATCGGATCATGTGTGAAACACTCATATTCATATGGTTGAGTGTAGGGGTACCTTGCCACTCATCAACAATACACTAATCTATATGGCTTGTAAGGAGAATCATCAAAAGAATTATTTTATTTTTAAACCCCTTTGTATTTTAAATTTTTTAGATTGGATCAAAATCAGTATAATAATTTCCATGGTAGGACTTCTTATAGACATAAAACATTATACTCAAATCTTGTAATTCTATAAGGATCCATGAGTATTAGTATCTATGCTAGTTTAAGGTCCAATGTCGACATAGAAAATGTTGTCTTTTATTGGCTAGGAACCTTGCAAGTGGCTTGTGCATTATGGTCTTCATGCTTGTTCCTAGATTCTATCCTAGCTTGTTTCTTCTCATAGGTATTACACATCTTGTTAGGAAAAACTTATGATTCTCCATTATGATCAATTCTTGTCAATTGATTAGGTTGTTTGCTAAATTGCTATAAATCTTTCTTGTGTTACTAGGATGCTAAATGATTCTTAAACTACTTGATTCATTATGTTGATAATGACTTAGTACATCTTATTAGATAAAACTTCCTAGACTTTTAATGATCTTTCTACCCCCTTAAGACATTAACTTTATTAGTGTAACTAACAATGAATGATGGGTTAGTGACCTACATCTAATTATAAGTGTAACTTAATTACCTAATCCTAAGGCACACGATAGTTAAAATTATTAGATTTGTTAGTACTAACCATTAGATTGCTAGACATGGTTAGTTAATCTAGGTTATGACCTACTAAGACATGATTTAAAATATCACCTAATTATCAGCTACATAGATGACTAGTATGACATTACCATTATATTCAGAAAGCTAAAAAATATTTAAAACAACTATTTATATGTTGAAAATAAACATCAAATGTTTAAGTTCTGCTAAATTAAGCACTAAGTCTCTTAAAGCATATTTTAAGGAATATGATTGAAAAATAAATTTTGGAGTTTTTTATGATGGATCTAACCTTTCCATTACCTTCAAAAGATCAAAATATACAAAAAATGACACCTCGTTCATTAAAAAAGAGTTCCAATATTAAAAGTTATGACTATTCAAAGTTTAAAATTTGGGCATGAATTTCGAGACTTCCCAAGACTTTACCTATTTTTGATTATTTATCCCCCTTACAACAATGATCACACAACCTCTCCCGTCATTATCATTGTCCATCACAAGGCCACAAGTCTTCCAACTTCCTCCTCAACCATTTGTACAGAGGCTACAATGTACCATAGTGCCTCAAGAGTTGGATTAGGCCTTCCAAATGATTTAAGACCTCACAAAAGAGCTACGCAAGCTTGAGGCCTCAATCACATAGAAAAAATAAAATAATGAACCTTTATCAAAATGATCCTATTAGTCCAATCGTCCCTCAAATTACTCTTCTCTTGGGCATTCCCATATGATAGTTCACCAAGTACAATGGTGAGGGTGATCCCAATGTGCACCTCACCACCTTCTATTCTATGTGATTGTTGCTACAGGCTTGGATGCAAACAATTATGCAAATATTCCCTATGTCCCTTACTAGGAAAGCCTTAGACTAGTACTGTGCATTGCCTAGAGGATCTATTGCCTCACTGGAAAGCTTGATTTCATAATTTGTGAATCATTTCAAGTATAACTTGACATAAAATACCATCCTAAAATAATTAATGAAAATTAAGCAGAGACCTCTTAAACCTATTTAGAAGTTTATCCAAAATTGAATGCTCTGCTTAATGAGATTCTTGAGGCTATAGTCAAAATATACCTTTCGGCCATCTTCAAGAGGGTGGTTAGTGAGCTCATCAAGTCTAAATTGTACGATTTAGACCCATGGTTCCTTAACTAGGCTTTCACACAAACTAAGAACATAGAGGATGCTACCAAGGCTAGTCATTACCCTACCTATATAGCATACAAGAATCAACACACAAGGAAGGACAAAGTTAGGGGAAAACTGAACCATGTAGTCATGGCCACTATGACCAAAGAAAATAAAAATATGAAAGGATAAAAACAAGTAAACCCATGGCCCCTACCACAACCAACCAATAGTCAACATTAGGGGCCTCTAACATAAGCCACACAAGGTGTAACTTTGAGAGGAAAGATTGACTGAAATACACTAAGTTTCTATTGAAACCATCTAAGCTCCTTGACCAATTTCTCAATAGTGGCCAAATCCAATACAAGCAAATGATTGAGAATTCTTGTAAGAGGTATGATCAATTATGTGAAATTGCTATGGATACCACTTTAGAAATCAAGGATGGCCCATTGGTATTGAAGTATTTCAAACTTGATCAATTTTGCCACTATCATGAGTTGCCAAGTCATGATACTAATTTTTGTTTAGTCCTAAAGGATGAACTATGAAAGATGATAGATAATGAAGGGCTAGCGCTTGATGCCTCAAATTCAATTAGGCCTCAAAACTAATCAATGCAGGTGTACAAAGAGCCATTGAATGCAAACAACAACCTATACATGATAGAAAAATTCATTATCTTGTAATACTAACTTCTCATAACCCTTAGTTTAGTAATATATAGGCTTTCCCAATCTCCAAAACTTTTAATCATTTACTCACATTCCTTAAATCTTTTAGGTTCTTCATTAATATTATTATCTTCATTATCTTGAGGATTAGGATTTTCTAAAGCTAGATTAACTTGTTCATGTTTATCATAATGGTGATGTGAGTAAGTAGTAGGGCTATGATCATCATTATAAGCATCATCTTCATTATAATTAGTATTCTTAAAACTCTTATAGATTTGTTTATCTCCCAAAAAAATTTCTTCATTAAACACTACATATCTTGTAATTACCAATTTTTCTTCTTTGGGTTCCAAATGGAATAATTATTTTTATGAAGATCATATCCTATTAATAAAGACACCACCCAAACCATGTCTAATCTTCACTAATTTGTATGTATGCCTTGTGTATGTGTATGTGTGTGCATGTATGAAAAGGTGTTTCTTATAATGGTTTAATTTGTGATGAATCTAAGTTTTTTGAACATGTATGAAAATGTTTGGAGGTATCTGGATGCTCAGAAATTTAGATCAAAAATCTTGATTTTTTATATGAGTCAATCTAATCTCAAGAGAGAGATTCACAAAAAAATCCAAGATTTTTTCTATTTAATTTGAATTTATGAAAGAGAATCAATTGTGTGGGGGCTTAATGCTATTCCAATTGTATAATCAACGTGTAAGAAAGTATAAATTTAAAGATGGAAGAAATGATAAGAACATTCCTTAGCCCATGCATAATTTTCAATGTGTTTGTATGTATGTGTGTTTTTATTGTAGTTGTATTATTTATGATGATTCTAAAATTTTTTGGCATGTGTGAAAATGTTTGGAGTTGTTCAGATGCTTAGGACATCAAACCAAGAATCTTAGTTTTCTATGAATCTATCTAGAGAGATGTCTCAAACATAGATGTCTCCTCTAGAATTAGGACATCTCTTCTAGAAATATGATGTCTTCTCCACTATTAATATGTCTCCTACAAAATAACTCAATCAAATACAAGATGTCTTAGTTTTTAACAAGATATCTACCTTATATCCAAGATGTCTCCTTTTAGAACTAACAACTTTCGATTGGGACATCTCCTACTTCTCCAAGACATCATAGATGAACATGTGATATTATTTTGTGAATTTTTAATGATTTAAATTATAAATTTGAATATTAGTGAATAAGAAGAGATAGGGGGATGAAAGTATAAATAGAACTCTTGGTCCTTAATTACAATTAATAATGTTTACGTAGTAAGAGGGTAGCTCAAGAGTGAAAAGACTAGAGAGCTATGAGAAGAGAGAATGATGAGAGAGAACCTTATCCAATTATCTTGGTCTTCATCCTTATGTGTATGATTACTTTACTTGAGTGTTGTATGAGGATTGGATTGAATCTCTTATCTATTCTTCAGATTGTATGTTTATTTTCTATTGTAAACTCTATTTTTAAGAAATAATAAAGTTTTTATCTTTCCATTCTTGTTCAAACTAGCTTAATTTTGAAATTGCGAGAGCTTGGATTGTGGAACCAAAGAGAGCTCCTCATCACCTATGTGATAATATAATTTGTAGAAAAATACTTGTACATATCCAAAGTTAGAAATTTTTCCATTTCACACTATATTTGGACAATCAAAATACAAATAAAGGATAGGACTTCTATTAATGATGTGGACTACAATTCATATAACATACATCACACAATTTTACCAATTGTTCAATTTTTATGCTTGGCTACACCATTCTATTTTGGATACTATGGAACCATATTTTTAATAAATAATTCCTTCATTCATAATATATTTTTGGAATTCTCTATTTCTATATTTAACCAAATGATTAGTTTGTATCTTCATGATTGGTGATCTAGTCTATTTTCTCACTGGTTCTTTAAATTTTTTTGATGGTATCAAAAATCATTAATTTAGTTTTGCTAACATATATTCATACCTAATGTGAATGATCATCAATGGAGGCTACGAAGTATCTTTTTCCTCCTAATGATGTTACATTACCATATGAACCAACATCTTAATGTCTAATCTCCAACATAGTTCTTGGAGTTATATTCATCATGCATGAAAAAATCATTCTAGTCTGTTTATCAATAGAACATGACTTGAAAAAATGTTATGATTTAGGTTGAGCTATGGTAAAACATGGGAAGATCGTAACAGCTTTTGCATATAATTTTTATTCATATGGACATGTCTTGCATGCCACAACTTTTCATCCTTTATTTTATAATTTGTTGAGTAGATAACCTTTCTTACTGAATGCAACTTAAATACTTTATTGTTTCTTTTGTGTCTAGTAGCTTCTTTGGTTACTTAACTTCTAGTATTATACATTTTACATTCTTGTTTGGATCTTATTTAAAAACTATTTAATATCTAGCTTTTGGTTTTAAAATATTTTTTAAATATTAAATAGTTTTATATAGTTCTTGGAGTTATAACCATACTGATAACAAATTTTGTTCTTTTACTGAGATGTAAGAAATATTTTTAATCTATATTTTCTATTCCATAATTTTCATATTAATGTCACCAATTCCTTTATATTTACAAATAACTCTAGTCAACATCATATCGTCTCTATATAAGTTTTGGAAAACATTATGATTTCTAGATACGTATATGAAACATCCAAAATCGATATACTAAGCATTGTGTTCTACCTTGGCCACATTATCTTAACTTGTTATATTCTTAATAATTATGATCACCTCATCTCTTAGGAGGTTTACTTCATTCTTATGATAATTATTTTTATTTTTGTTATTATTTCACTTTTGTCGAGCCCTATGTTCTCTAATAATTCTTTGTTGAATAATAGAGGATCTTGGATTTTTAAGATTAAAATAATAATCTTTGACTATATGTTATCTTTTTTAATATATATATATATGACATGTTGATTATTGATTGCATTGATTGTTTAATCTTAAACTTTGTTCATTATTATAATGTAGATACTATGTCCACTACCTTCCTTATTTATTTCATGGGGTATATACAACTTGTTCCAAATTTTCTACTTTCTCCTTTAATTTCAACTTTTTTTTGCAATTTCATTTAAGATATTAATGTTTGAAAGTCTATTCTCTCTCTTTGAGGGTATCAAGTACATGGATAAATTCTTTAAACTTATCTAGAAGTTCTTGTAAAAGGGAACTAACTCTTTTATCATTAGATAATTCTTCATTTTTACATTGGAGTTCTAACATAACCACCTTTATTTCTTTGAAGAAATTTGTTAATTTCTTCTCTATATTCATCTTCATTGTTTGTAATTTTTAAAAAATATTGTGTTCATTTGCTTTCTCTAGAGATTCAAATATCTAATATAGATACTACCAAATTTTTCCAACTATGTTCATTCCATATACCAAATGAGAGACTTCATCAGAGATATTAGTATAGAAAATGCTTACAACCATATCATTTTATTCTCTTTTCCAATATTCATGAAGTTGAAAGTTAGCAGTTGAAATAAAATGTCGATTTTTTCTAGCTTTTAAGATGATCCTCATTCTCTATGCTTAAATATTATATTTTTTCATCATAACTTTTTGTGTGTTGTTACTATAATCTTATTCATTAATAATCTCAAAAGATACTCATCATCTTATTCTTTTAGCATCATATTTTATAGGGAATTAATCATGCCTTCAACATTTTCTTTCTTTCTTTTCCTCATAGAGATTCCTATTCATTACTCAATCTAACATCTTCTCCTTACTCTAATACCATGTTAAAGTTAATGTAGTATTATTCAAAAGCACTTTCTAGGGATTTGTAATACATCAAAATCTCAATAGGATAATTTTGTAATTAGTAGTCTTTTATTTCTTTAGATAAATTCCTTTTATAGTTTTATATTCTTGGACCTTTTGGTCATAACAATTTCTTCCTCAATTACAACTAATTGTACTTCTGCTTGACTTCTTAACTCTACACTACACACACTAACTTCATACCAGCTATACCTTTAACATGATGATGGGTTAGAACTTATCATAATTAACATAATACTTTGTTACTAATACATAATTAATCTTACAAATACTTTATGAATCATAAGCATTAACTCATAATAAAATATCTTATTAATAGTAACACACACATTTACAACTTAACCAATTTAACATAATAAGAATGATTTATGAATCAAGACAATATATGAATTACCATCTAATATGGCTTGAGGATGATTGTAGTGATGAAAAATTTTGGTGATGAAGGGCCAAAGATCCCCATTGGAACAGTTTAACTCATAGATCCATGGGCCTTGAAAAGTATCTACAAGCACCTCAAATGGTCTAGCAGATTGATTGAAGACTTGAACATTTGTTACCAAATGTTAACGAAATGTAAACAAATGAAAAAATAATTTGTTAAATGAGACCAAAACTAACACACAATTGTAGGAAATATAGAATAAAATATGGTACAACACTACCAAAACTTTGTAATCAAATATTTTAAAATACTATAACAAATGGATTCTAAAAACATAGATTGGGGCTTCTACAGCTTGAGATTACAACAATGGACTTGGATTTTGATGCAAGAGGTAGGATGTGCTTTGTAGTCTTCTCTCACATATTTAGCATTGCTTAATCTAGCTACAAATTATTTCTTAATGGCTACAACAAAAAAGTGATGATGGTCATCATGGACTCTTGGGCATCTACATTACTTGAAGGTCTTAGGTTTGATGTGGATGGAACATGTCAAAAGTCCTTATGATGAAGTAGATTGTTGTTTAAATAGGCCTTAGGACCCTATCTTATTGCTGGTTAGTTATATCATGATTGTTGAAACAATTTTGGCATCTTTTTTCATATGTTGAACACCTAAATGCAATGTATGAATAATTTCATTTAATTCTTTACCCTCTGATGCTATCTTGGTATGCTTCCTAGTGACAACATTGATAACATGAGGCCATGATGATAGCATCTTTGGGGAAATAAGGAAATTATTTTTACATTTATTTTTCAACCAAATTACAAAGAATTTTAGCTATGGGTTATAATACAAATTTCTTTGGGGTGTTTCATTGGCTTCTCTTTGTTGATGTTTTGAGGATTGACCTTAGAGACATTAACAAAGAATGTGAAACATCACTATAGGTTTATCACCAATGCTTTTCTCTCCACACTTGATTTGATAGTTGTCAAATATTACCAATAATTTCTCACAATGGTGAAATAGGCTCACAATGAAATATCAAGAGTTTGGAACAAGATTAATGTCTATAGTGATTAATGGGGTATGGTTGTTTTAGCTAACAAGGAATTCCAAATGTTAACATCATGGCAATGGTGTTTCAATAACATGTGAGTTTGTTAAAAAAATCCTCATGCTTCATGTTTGAAATGTTAGTTACTCAATGATTTCTTGGAGGAACCAACATTCCATCCTTGGGCTTCTTTGGCCATTAGGCTTCTTCTTCTTCTTCTTTTGGTTTGAAGACATTTTTTTTACATTAGGTTTCATTAGCCTCTTGGATTTCTTGGAAATTTCTTCCTTTCTATTTTTTTGGAAGTGAAACCTTCATTGGATTTCATTTCCAATGCTGAATTTTGTTTTCTTGCTAAATGAGATGTGTTACATTCAGTGAACTTGATTAGTGGAGTATGCTGGATTTTGCTTCATTCTCTCGTTGAATGAGATGTGTTACAATCAATGAACTTGATCTGTGAAGCATGTAGAGGAGTATGTCATATGGTCATGGTGCATGAATGTCAAACATTTGTTTTCATTATTATTTAGGATAATAAAGACTATACTTTGGCTATGGGAACATGGTTCAGGAGGGGTAACAAAATTAATGTGAGGTAAGCATTGTTGACCTCAAGCTTTATCTTACAAGCACAACTCTAAGAGCAAAAGAAAACAAGCCATGTAACACATATTATTACAATAGATTACATAGACCCACATGAGATAGTAAGTTGAATATGAAACAACATCAATTTTGGGGCCATCATGATTCTCTGGGTGTAATGCCATGATGGACTGCAGAAATGGTTCAACACCCTAGAAGTCCTAATGCCTACAAGGTTGTGTTCGAGTGTGCCTACTACGATCCTCACCATAGTCAGCGTAGCACCCAGAGGTATTGCCAGTTTGCACAAATGGAGCATTGTAGGTAGACCATATAGTTTGGCAAATTTTCTATCTCCTAGGTTGTCAGGCTCAATACACTCTCTAGTTGGTCCAGCTTGACAAATGCCCCAATTGACAGTCCACCCAAGTGCTAGGCTAGGAGCTGTCGAAGGTTTCTAGGATGCACTAAATAGTTTCGCTAGTTTTCTAATGGTGGGACCTGCTATGCTACGCTATGCTACATAGTGTAGCAGGCCATGTGGTGAATGATCAAATGCAGAAGATGCAATTGGTAGACACTCAGTCCTCAAAGGTGTCTGCACCACTTCATCCCTAAAGTGTGACTAGAATAATAAGGAAAAAGCATGGCAACTATTGCAAAATTTGTTTCATTTTGGATGCTACGCTATGCTACACTACATAGCGTAGCATAGTGTAGTAGGACAAGACAATCTTTTCCCAAAGTACCTTGACATGGGAAAAAAACTTGCCCTTGCTTTGACCATCAACAATGCTTGTTCTACTACCACCCAAGGACATGACTAACATCCCAGGATAGAACGCTTGCAAAGAAAGTTAAAATTTAGGCAAAATTGGGTCTACACTATGCTATGCTACACAACATAGCACAGTGTAGTAGGGTGACAATGCAAGAAAATATTTTGACAAACTGTTCTAGCAAAAGAGTTGCACTTGGCCATGTTTCGACCTTCAAAACTACTTGTTCCACTTCACCCTCAAGTCTCAATCAAGGTCTCCTAGCAAACCATTACAAGTTCTAACTCAAATTTATGCCAAACTAATTGCTACATTGTGCTACACTACACAGCGTAGCACAGTGTAGTAAGGACTCAAAGCTTGAAAGTGTCCCAAGGATGATATCAGTAGCCCCTAGGACCTTTCAACATGAAAAAAAGGGTTGCCAATTGTTGAAGTTGCTTGCCTAACTAGGTGTTTGAATCATATTTTTATTTATCTATACAAAATTCATGCAAAAGAGGAGTGCTATGCTATGCTACGCTACATAGTGTAGCAGGCAAAGTGTTCATGTTATGCCACTATGCTGGGTAGCATAGATAGCATAACACTCTTGGGGAAGCCTCAAGACATTGCCAGAAGTTCCAGAATTCAGTTGGCAATGGTTATCTCTGGTCTAGCATCTCCTTGACAGACAAGATCAGCAATTTGCTTTATTTTTTACCCCCTATTGAGCCCCAAAATTATCTCTATGCTTGACCCTACTGGTAATAAAGGGGAAGACATAGTCCTAGAGTGTAGGCTCCACTTTGCATTTGATGTTAGCATTTTTTATAAAAATGTAGTAGTCCCTTGGATTCTGGCACATACATTTTGAATGGTATGGTCATGGCTTAGCAGGTTTCACTTACCGCCTCATTCCACTCAGCCTAGCACACCAATGTAACACTGTAGTGTAGCACATTAGCATAACACTATAGCGTAGCACTACATGCTAGTGTAGCACATCCATGATTCATGCCATGTGGGATCCAGGACACATGGCATCCAAACCATTTCTTTCTCCTACTCATGGCCCTATAAATACCCTAACAAAAAACATTCAAGGGGTTGGCTTTTTAATTTGGCTTTCTTGTGATTGGCTTCTAAAGATTGGCATTTTTGGAAATTGGCTTTGACAAGGAGGTTGGCGAGAAGAAGGTTGCTAAATAACAAATCCTAGCAGTAGCACTTCCTGGAGCTCTCTTCAACACAGCGTAATAGCCCAGCAAGCATCAGCTCATTAATTCTTGTTAGCATGCCATTGGCAATAGTCTAGGAGCTGTGACCATATCATTCTATTATTAGCTATGCCTATCCAACACTGTGCATCAGTTGTACACTTTCATCAGCTAAACAAAGATTAGATCCCCCGATTTTGGGGCGGTGCATTCTCTCACCCAAGTTCTTCTTTCATTTCATTACAACATATATTTTACATCATTGTGTATCAATTCATGCTTATTGCTCATTTACATACTCTGATATGCTTTTATTATTTTGTATGTTACATTTTCCTTTGTTCTAATTTCTGCACATCACATTTTAAAACCATTGTTCGCAAAAGGTTATTGTACACTGTGTAAGTCCCTGTCTAATCAACTAGACTATTTAGGGCATCCCATTTCCATTTTCTCCATCATGGCCCTCACAAAAATCTAGGGTTAGGCTATATGCCCAATAACCTCTTGGTGTTCCAGCCACTAACATTTTCAGACGTAACAATTTTTGGCACTAGAAGGAGGGCTTGAACCTCTGTGTCTCTTCTCTATGCCATGGGTAATCCTACATGGTATTTATACGCTGTCACCAATAACCTGCTAGCATAGACATGACACCCCTGTGGTTGTCTATGCACTTGGCGGTGTAGATTGGTCGCCACAATGGTTCCTCTAGAACCCTGCAGGTCAAAAGCCCAAGATAGTCTATTGTGTTATGCCACCTGTGTCTCATGTAGTATGGTGTCCCTGTCAGTGTAGCAAGTCCAAAATTTTCTATTGTGTCATGCTACCAATGTTTAATGTAGTGTAGTGACCCCACTAGCATAGTAGTTTCTGAATAGTTTACTTTGTTACATCAACTATCTATTGTGTTATGCTAGACTCTCTGCTGGGTCATGTTGCCTACCCACCGCACCATGCTACCTACGTCTTGTGTAGTGTAGCAACCCTGTTAGTGTAGCAGTTCCTACACTTGTTACACTACCTATGCCCCCTGTATCGTAGCAACCTTGTCAGTGTAGCAATTTTCAGATTGTTTATCGTACTATGTTTCCTATCCACTGCATTACGCCACCTATGTCTTGTGTAGAGTAGCAATCCTATCAGTGTAATGCTTCCACTGTGTTATGCTATCTATTGCATTATGTTGTATACTACATTACACTATCTACTGCGTTACACTACCATTTAGTATGAAAACCTACTATTTTCCAATTGTTTCTCACACGTATCTCTCCCTCTTACATCTCTTTCATGCAAAAAAGATGAATCTTGCAACCACTTTGATTTCCACCTCAAACTTGGAAGTATCCTACTCTATCCAACATGTGGCAAGCCTCGAGTAACCACCAACCTAGTGCTGGTATAATGGTAGTCCCTTAGACTGCGGTAGTAATCCCTTGAATGTTTGCCCCAAGACGAAGAGCGATACAATTTTTTGTGTGCAAAATTTCAAGCGAATATACCATTGGACCATCATAAATTTGAAGAGGAATGTAACTTAGAGTTCGTCCATAAAAATGGGAGGGATTTCATTCCTACTCCTGACATCACTATCCCATTGACCAAAACATATCAATGGGTGCTAAACCAACTTATACAATTAAGTAGGTCAAGAGAACAGGACACAGCCTCCCACTATGATGAACCTTTCCAAGATGGCCAAGAGGAGTTAGACTCCCATTCTAACTATGGTGGCCCAATCTATGCCACTGTTGTCCCTTCCATCACTATTGCCCATTCACACCAGTTGCAGTTTCCCACCTCTATTGCTACTACCATGACAAGGCTGCAACCCAAACCCTCTTTAGTGGTGCATAGTCATCAAATGACATCAACACATTAGCATGTGGGTCCTTCAACCTCATTTCCTACTAGTAATCCTTCCCAAACTATTCCAACTTTGCACCAAACATTTGTAATGCCATACTACTATACATGCACACCATGCCCGCCTCAGAGCCGCATGTAAGTTCCATTCCTATCCCCTCCTATACACCCAATCCACCATTAGCACCAGCCCCAACCTTAGCCAAATGGTGGGCAACAACAACCTCTTTTCCCACAACTCAACTATCTCATCTGCAACAATACACACAACCCAAAATGTACCAAGTTCTGCATGTAACACAACTAAACATGAGGTTGTGGGCCACTCCAACCATGGGATAGATGACCACACCCATAGTGCCATTAATCATAGCCTCTCTAGTCGCACCACCTGCTAGGTTGTGGCCCTCTCAAATGATACCACTAGTAGGGACTATTCAAATAGTTCCCCTAATGGGATTGGTAGCCACACCAACAATGCCACCGATGATGACTGCTCCAGTAGCCCTACAACCCCCTATGACACCCCCAGGTCTAGACCAAGCTTTCTAGCTCATCCAAAGCCTTACTGATGAAATCAAATGGCTTAAAGCCGCTAGCTCAGAAATAGTCCAAGTCATGGACTTCTATCTGGATGATCCAATTAGTCCAACCGTTCCTACACTAATGTTGCCTCTTGGGGTACAACTACCCCAATTCACAAAATACAATGGAGAGGGTGACTCGAATGCCCATCTGGTTACGTTCAAGTCTTAATCCCTAATACTATAGCCATGGCCCCATGCCAACATCCATGTATTTGCCATGTCATTGAAGGGTAAAGCCTTAGACTAGTACCATGTGCTTCCCTGTGCCTCAATCTCAACATTGGAAGAATTGCTAAGCCAGTTTGTGACTTTCTTTAAGTATAACATGAAGCTAGAAGTCAGTTTGGATCAACTTATGAGCATTAAAGAAGAGCCACTAGAATCCATGCAAAAGTTCATACAACGATGGAGCGCTACCCTAAATGAAATTTGTGAACTGATCACTGAGGTCCATTTACTAGCAATTTTTAAAGGTGTGGTAAATGATTTCATTAAATTCAAGCTATACTACTTGGTGTCACATTCCCTTAGCTAGGCATTCGCTCAAACCAAGAGTATCCAAGATGCGGTGAAAGCTAGTAGGGATCCAGCCTATATAGCATATAAAAACGCACACACAAAAAAGGACAAGGAGAAAGGAAAAGCTACGAAAACCATAGTAGTCATTGTAGCCCATGAAACTAACAAGGGTAGAAAAATGGATAAAGCATCTAAAACTCATGCCACAACCAAAATAGCACCTAGCCCTAGTAGCACTAGCCAACCTTCAACCTTAGCAGCTACTGCCCAGACTTCGACGAGGCCAAATTTTGAGTGCAAGGACTATTCAAAATATACTTCATTACTAATCAAGCCATATGAGCTTTTAAAAAAATTGTTGGGAGCTGGGCACATTCAACAAAAATGGATGTTGGAGAAGGCTCTTAAACAACATAAGAGGTACTATGAAGTCCTTTGTGACCCCTCTGTGGTTACACCTAATGACCCACCAGTACTTAGGAACTTTAGACTAGAGCACTTCTATGATTATCATCAAGGGTGGGGGCCTGGCACAGACTATTTCTTGGCACAAAAAGATGATATCCAATGAATGATTGATCAAGGTAAGTTGTTCCTTAATGAGATAAATCTTGTCCGACTTGAAAACCAATCAATGAAGATTTACAAAGACCTGTTGAACACTAACAATATGGGTTATACTATTAATGCTATTGGTGTGGATGATAACATGGAGTCACAACATGAGCCATTTGTGGTTCGTGTACCTCCCCGCAACCCTAAAGCATCAACAAAAACTAGGTTGCAAATCCCATTTGTCATTAAAGTCCCTCCTCAGACATCTATTGCATCTTTTGTGCTTAATACTACACCACCTACTACCACAACAATGCAAGCACCTTTCGTTATCAAGATGCCCAAACATATGGCTCCCTTTGCAACCCAAGGACCAATGATAGGAACTACATCACAATTTTCCCATCCGAGGAAATGTGAAGAGTGTCTAGTGGATAAGTTCACTAGAGAACGCACTACAATGGACGCCCCTAAGCCCACCCCTCTATCGGCCGTGCCCATGACTTCATCATCGAAGGCTATGGGTAGCATGCAACCATCGTCCTATGAGCCAACAAAACTTTTCATTTAATCTAAACCCACTCCTCCTCAGGAGATTCACCTTTTAGGATGCATAGAAGAAGCAAATATGAGGAAACAACTAGACAATGGGCAAGATTTCTTAGATGCGCTTTCAAAAGTTAAACAAGCTTTAAAGCAAAAGAATACAACATTAAGCTTGTATGACTTAATCATGACCTATATGGCACATCGTGAGGCCTTAGTTCACATGTTAGCATCTATTTTGATTAACGAAAACATGCCAGCTGAAGAGAAGGCTATCCACACCATTTTGCTTCCCCCTATGGCTGAAGAACCATGGCCAACCTAGTTAACATTTCAAGATAAGGCCATCATAGATGACCATGAAAAGGGTCAAGTGACTACTGCCCCTATGTTTATCATGATTTAGGTGGGCTAGTACAAAATTTGCAAAGTACATGTTGATGATGGGGCTGCCACTAACATAATCCTATTTCCCATTGTTGACAAGTTGGGCCTAGTGGATCAAATCAAGCCCACAGTAACTTCCTACCTGAAATCATTTAATGGAGCACATGTCATAGTCAAAGGTACTATTAACATCAACTTTGTGGTGGGGGACTAGTTTCCCAATAGCACGGAATTCATTGTGATGGAGGAGATGCTTGGGTTTAACTTGATCTTGGGGAGATCATGGTTAGCCCAATTAAGAGTAGTCTCCTCACCCATACACCAAGAAATCCACCTATCCTATGTGGGTGGAGAGGTGGTGATCTTTGGTCATGAAATAGCCCCTCGGGCTATAAATAATATAGACATAGAATAAGGGTTAGAGATAGAAATCTCTAGAAATGCATCGCCTATCCACAATGAACCCCCATGTTCAACAGATTAGCTACCCAAAATTTCAAACTTGGACTAGGAAAACACTTGGGCCAAATTTCCTTTTCAAATAGTAGACAATAACATAGAGGAATATCACCACAAATCTTCCTGGCCATACGCTCTGCCTAGCCGACAAAAAGTTAGGAAACAATTGCATAATTAGAGACTACCTCTAATTCACTTCCATGAATCCATGGCCTTAATAATCTTGTTTATTTAGTCTTGATTTTGCATTATGGTCACTATTTGCATTATGTCACTATTTGCATTATGACCATCATTTGCATTAATTATCTCAAAAATGGCCTAGAATGGCCTTAAACTATTGCCATGGCTCACTAAGGCCTAAAACTGGTAATTGACCCTCGAAAATTATATCACTATGGCCCAAAATGGCCTTAAACTATTACATGGTCCAAAATGGCCTTAAACTATTGCATGGCCCGAAATGACCTTAAACTAGAACAAGGGGCCCAAGCATATTAATAAAATATTAACCAAAAGAAATGAAATAAGTGTTTCACTTTTTACTCCATTAAATTTGAGTCCATACAATAAGGGTTACAAAAAATAAAACAAGAAAACAAAAATAAAATTTTTTTGCCAATCATGTTACAAGTCATCTCTTGCTCCACTAGGTTCCACACCTTCATTTGGGTCCTACATAAAAAAACAAATAATGAATCAAACTATGATAAGGCTCTCACAATATAGATTGTGATATAATAAAGAGTGGCTAACCTGAGATGGGCCCATGTCCATCTTTGGGGGTATCTTGTCCATGCCAGCTGCTAAGCATCGTAGAATCTCCTCCTCGGTCAAGTTTGCCCAATCTTCTTTCCCCAAGTCAACGCTTGCCATAATCTTCCCCTTCTCCATAGCCATCCAAGTGGGTGGCCCTAGAGAAAAGGTGGTAGTGGTGGTCTCCCCGAAGGGCAAGGTCATCTCCCTCTCAGAAGACTCACTGACCACTACTTGTTGCGTAAATTTATCAAAGGCCCTAGTAGCACTAATCACATCAAGAAATAGCTTATGGGTATGCAACTCAATGGAAACATCTTGATATTTCTGATGGTGGGCAACATGTTCCACCTTGTACATGTGCTTATGAATTTTCTATGCTTGCCCCCATTTATATACCTTGGCGCTATAATCTTTCTAGTCCTCGTTTTTCTGGGCCAATAAATCCATTTGCAAGCGTTGCTCAATTATCTCATGAGTATCCCCATTTTTACCCTGTATGACTAACCAATATCTTGCATAATCAATCACAGCTATATGCTAGCTACTATCAGAAGTGTTATGAGCCATCAAGAACTCATTCCTTGACCATAGATCTTTCAGTTTGATCGCTTGGCTAGCCTTCTCCTTTTCCAGCTTTTAGACCTTTTTCGATAGTTCTTCATTGACACGCCTACACTCCCACAAAGATTGTACCAAGTACAACATGCATTTACCTACCTCATACACATTACAAGGTACCTTAGTTACCTTTGGGGGGAGTTTAGGTATAGCATCAACTTCGACTGCCTATTGTGGATCCCACTTCACCTAAGAAGCTATTATACCCAACATGAGGAAGCATTAGTCATGAGGCGATGGTAAAAATATGAAAACACAGAGTGCAAATGTAGTAATGCAAACACACCTATTTCTAGATTAATTTTCCTCAAGCAATTGATCATGTCATTGACTACCCCCTTCATAAAGGTAAACTTGTCTAGGGTCTCGGCCCATGGTTGGAGGTGAAATGAGGAGGAAGAATTAGGAGCCTTAGTAATAGTGTCCACTGTGCAAAAAGGCATGTTAACATGGTAAAGAAAAGGAAAAAAAACTGAAAAATAACAAAACTGAAAAATTACATGAATGATAGTGCAAAGCTCCTACTTAGCAAACTCTCAGGGTTGAGAGCAGGGGGATTTCCCATCGAAACATTATCAAGTAAACTGTTAAACTCACCAACATCAAATTATAGCCCTTCCCCCTCAAGCTAACTTAACAATGTAGCAGCATCCTCAACTGTCATGTGCCCCTCAGGTGCTAGAGCACAATCTATGAAGGGTTCATCTACAACAGGTGCCTCTTCCTCTGTGGTAGGGGCCTCTTCCTCTACGGTATGGGCCTCCTCCTCTGCAGTCGGGGCCTCTTCTTCTTCTCTAGTAGGGGCCCCTACCTCAGGGGCCAAAGCTTCCTCTTCGCCATATTTTGAAAATTTCTAAAGTAATCACACTAGTTTGATGATAAAAAAAGGGGGGGTTGGGAAAGTAGTCATAGCTAATGAGACAACTAAACCATACTCACTAGCATATATAGGCTACACTTTGTGAACCTTGATTCGCAACCTTCTGCCTCTTTCTTCATTGGTGCATGGAGGTTCCTCCATGGGATGAGACTTCTTGCACTGCAACTTTGATTTTATCATTTCAGCAATGAGGTGTGCCCTCCTTACCACATTGCTTATGTTAGTGGGAGGCACTGGTTTAATGCTATCTGGTGCATGAAAGTGTTGTCCCACCTGATCCCTTATTGTTATTGAAAAAGGTTTCCCAATAGCTTTTAGGGGGTCCTGGGATTGAGTTGTGTAGAACACTTGGAAGATCCATGGTTTGGATATCTAGGTGTGTTCTTGCAGCACCCAGACACCATTCTCTTAGACCACCAAGAATTCAGCGAATCGTTGCAAGCAAGGAATGAAAAAGGAAAATGCACATTAAAACATGCATCAAGCTTCTCACGAAGCTTAACCATTTTAGCTCGCAAACCCTTGGCAAGGTAATTAGCCCAATTATAGCAAGTTCCTTCCATGACATCCCGCATATCCCAAGCTTACTCTACCCCAAGGATTTTTCCTTGGGAGAGTAATTTGGGAAATGCATGAGCCCAAAAGATAGGGTAAACCTTATGGGCTACCTTCTAGTTTGACCTTATTCATGTAAATCCCCTTTCGATATTTGCTTGCCCCTAGCCACTCTTCTATGTCCCCTTGACAGTTTACATCTCTACCAGTCTTCTCTCCTACCTGTAAGGCATTGGAAGGTACACTAAAGAGATCTATGAAAAGGTTGTCGATGATCTCAAACACCACCCACACATTATGCACTTGTGTGCGAAAGCGGTCAGTCCTTTTCGAAAAAGAATCAACAAGGGTGAGCATCTCTGCAGCTAGAATACTTTGATTTACTACTAAGAATAGGTCCATAAGCCCAGCCTCTTGGAAATTCTGAACGAGGGTGGCTGGGGCCCCATTGCATAACTAGTGTTGTGTCTCATCCACTTCACCGTACTTGAAGAAGAGGTTAGTTTCATCATGACCCGAGGTGACTACCGTAACCTCTTGGGATTCAGCTACTCCTGCAATAATCATATGAAATGATAAAAAAAATAAAGACAACACAATCAATCAAGGAAATATTAAGGAACACACATAGCTTAACTCATTAGGTGCGAATGGCATGGGGAATGGTGGCATTTCCACCAAAACTTCCTCCATGGTAGGTGCATGTTGGGAGGCCCATTCACCATCCAACCATTCAAGTTCTTCACACTTTAGGTAAAACTTAGTGTACTTGGTTGGATAGGTCCTAAACTCAATTCCAAGTTGTTCTATAATGTCAGCATGCACGTTCCCAGTAGAAGAGAACTCTTGTAAGGTTGTTTGGGCCAATGCCAATGGCCCCTCTTGATCATAAAGCCCATCCTTATCAATTACAAACCTTGCAACATATAGAATGCAATAAAAATTTCAACTATGTTAGGCAAAAGATACAACGTGTCTAAAACATCTTCATAGGACTCACTCGTCGCAATAGTAAATGGTCCTAAGTGGATTTTGGAAGAAAGTGCCCATGTGACGTGCAAAAAACAAGGTGTTGTTTTTATGCTAATAACTAAATTTGGGCATAGCCAAAATCCAACACAAACATCTCAAACTTCTTGGGAGCCGATTTGAGCTCCCGATCTCTTCTCTTTTAATAGATCCATCAGCCATAAACTTCAAGATGCCTTGGTTTCCCCCAAGCAACAGCATTTCAACAAGAACAGCAGCTGTCTCGGCTAACAAGTGTGACCACACTATCACACTGAAGTGGCAAAGGAGGAATTGTAAGAACTCTTGCACACCTTCTCAAAACCAAACTACCTATTCCCTTACAAGCACGTGATGAGGGGGGATTTTGGCCATAGGTGCACTTAGGTAACATAGAACCCTAACCAATTCAAGTACAATCAATATGGGTCACAACATGACCTTGCATAGCATAGCATAAAGTGTTAGTATAGTGTGCAAGTGATAGTTACTAAATAGTGTAGCGTAGCCTTTGGTGTAAAACATTTTTCCAAAGTATTAAATAGTATGTCCTTGGCACAATGAAACAAAGACAAACATTTGTCAAATAAACGTTCCACTTTTATGACTTCTCTTGTGTAGCATAATAGCTGCGTTACATGTAGCGTAGCAGGGTGTTATGCATAGCATAGCATAGTAGGTACACCCTATGCAGCATGGCGACTACATTATGCGTAGCGAGTACACCCTGCACAGCATGGTAGCTACGTTATGCATAACATAGTGTAGTAGGTATGCCCTACACAATATAAGAGCTATGTTACGTGTAGCATAGCATAGTAGGTATGCTTGGCATAGCAGCGTAGTAGGTACACCCAGCATAGCAACGTAGCAGGTACACTTTTCATAGAGTAGCGGTTGTGCTATGTGTAGCATAGGGTAGTGAGTGCACCCCATGCAGAGTAGTGATTGTCTCATACACAACACCATGGCTATGCCCCACGTAGTGTAATAGTTGCATCATGCATAATGTAGTAGTGTAGTAACACAACAGCATAGCGTAGTAGTGTAACAGTATGAAAATGTAGCATTGAAAATACAATGCAGCCTATCAATCATGTCAACAAGGGTAACATAACCTAAGAAAAAACACATTACATTTGCATAGCCCCTAGCCTTGTCCCATTGCATGAAATTAAACAAAAGTAAATCAAAACATGTGCTACACTACCTAGGATGCATGCTACGCGACCAAGGACATAGGAAACATTGTTTAGAACCTCTAAAACCCTCAAAACAATACATCACTCCCACCCAAAACAATAGCAACCATGGCAACGGTGTTCAGTAATCGTAGCATAGTAGCTCTGGTGGTGGCCAAAGCCATGACAATAGTAGTCCAATGTAACAAACTGCACAATGTAGGAAAAGGTAGCATAGCGACTTACCAGGTGGATGGGGTCTTCTTCCATTCCTTAATGCATGTCCTAGGGAGACATTGCAAGGTGCACTTCCCTTCATCTACATTGGCAAGACCCTGATGCCTACGTTTACTCCTACATGCCATCATCTTGCTGACAAACTCGGGTGTATTGACTACTACGCTACGTCTGCTATGTTGTCTCTCAACCCAACCATGCTATGCCCTGGGTATTAGCTCTGATAGTGAAAATGACAAGATTACCATGGGAAATCCCCTATTTATAGCCTAAGTGATTAAAACACCTGTTACTTTCTTAGGTGTTCCATGTCCCGCGTATAACATAGGACGTTCCACATCCCACGCGTAACACAAAATTCCCCTATCTACTGTAGCGTAGCATGGGACACCCCCATGTCTACTACAATGTAGCACATAGTTGCAGCATAGCACATTAATGCACAAATATTTCCACCTTATTTTGATATCTTTACATGGTTACAGTATGCTATGACCTTAAACTGGCAACCTTGACTCATGATTTTGCATAGTAACGATTTGCTATGACCTTAAACTGGTAGTTTTCGGCATGAAATTTTGCATGGTTGTGGTTCACTAAGACCTGAAATTGGCAACTTTCTAATGTTGCATCATTTCTTTACATATATTCATTACATGTTGCTATCTTAAGCAGGTATCACTTAACTTTGTTTTTTTGCTTATTGTGACAGGTTCGATTGAAAAAAAATGGCTACGTATGATGATCTTTGTTCACCCTTAATTCTAATGGGTCCCCATGGCAAACACATGAGGTGCTTGAACATAGAGTTGGTAGACTTGGAACCTTCCCCCTATGATACCAACATAACATCCTTGGAAACATCCCTAGACTAGCCCAAACATCTAGTCCAAACTCTAGATTTAGAGGTTGATGATGTAACTAAGGCCCCTCTTATCGAAATCCTAGTTACTACAGCCAAAGGGGAGGCAAGAACATTAAAAGTTAGCTTGTTACTAGAGTCACAGGTTAATAAAAGCATCTTTATAGTCCTTAATGATAACGCTAGAGTGTTTGCATGGTCGTATGAAGACATGCTAGGCTTAGACCCAATCATCATACAACACAACATCATACTAGATTCACGAATCAAACCAGTCAAATAAAAGACCCACAAGATTAAACCAGAGATTACATTAGCTATACTTAGCAAAATCACTAAAATTTACCAGGCTAGGTTCATTCAGATAGTTGATTATTCAGAAAGGATATTAAACATCATAGTTGTTTAAAAAAAACTAGGGGTATACGAATCTATATAGAATTTTGGGATTTGAACAAGGCATCGATTAAAGATGATTTCCAATTGCCTAGCATTGACCAAATCATTGATACTACAGCCAGTCATGCCTTACTATCCTTTATGGATGGGTTCTCAGGCTACAACCAAATCAGCTAGCAACTACCTTCATGACCCCTTATGAAACCTTCTACTACACAATGATGTCCTTCGGGCTAAAAAACTTAGGAGGAATGTACCAGTGTGTGATGTACTATGCCTTTAGTGATTATCTTTTAGAGAAGCTGAATGATTATGTGGATGATATAGTCGTTAAATTTGAAAAAGCTACTGATCATGAAATGACCTAAACTTGGTCCTTCAATGTTGTGGCAAGCATGCACTTCACCTCAATCCTAGAAAGTGTGTTTTCGGAGTCAAAACCAGATACATGTTAGGTTTTTTGGTATCAAAAATAGGGATATGTGTGGACCCTGATAAAGTTAAGGCCATCATTAGCTTGGCACCACCTAAAAACCTTAAGGAGTTACGTGGGCTACAAGGCAGGGTACAATTCCTAAGAAGATTTATCACAAGGTTAACTAAGAAGTTGCATCCAATGCAACACTTGCTAAAAAAGGAAGTCAACTTTGAAAGGACCAACCAATGTCAAGAAGCCTTTGATAGCTTAAAGAAAGAGCTTGTCCATCTTCCCACTATTTACCCTCCACAGAGAAACAAACCTTTTTACATTTATCTAGCTACTTTAGACATGTCTATCACCACGTTGCTATGCCAAAAGAGGGACGATGGTTCTGAAATCCCTGTCTACTATCTAAGTCATGCGTTGATAGCCTATGAAGGAAAATACAACAAAGTAGAGAAAAATTTTCTTGCCTTAGTGTTTGCGCTTAAAAAGTGGAGGCATTACTTGTTTTGTAGCCAAGTAAACATTATTTGCAAGAATAAAATACTTCAGGCTATTACAACCAATATATACGAAAGTAGTAGGATAGCCCAATGGAAAGCCATAACCATGGAATTCGACCTATACTATATAGCACAATCATATGTAAAAGGTCAAGCTGTACGTATGCAACTTACAGCCTTGCCTACCAATGACCAAGTAGTGATAGAACCTGAGTTCCTAGATGAATACATTAATAGCATAAGCCCAGTACCTGTAGACTTTGAAACCATCCTACATTTTGATGGTGCCTCAACTACACAAGGTGGTAGTGCTACTGCTATTCTCAAACTTCCCTCTGAGGAGATCCAACCTTTCGCATATCACTTCACATTTCTTTGAACAAACCATATGGTGGAATACGAGGGTCTTCTTAGGAGCATCCTAGCAGCCTAGGAATTGGGAATCCAAAGCTTAGCAGTTCGAGGTGACTCACAAGTAGTCATCAATCAAGTTATAGAGGTATACGCTTGCAAAGCACAACATTTGCAACCTTACTATGATTTGGCTAAGAACTTGCTAAAGTAGTTTGCAACCCTAGATGTCCAACATGTGCCTCGTAATGAAAACACTATAGTAGATTCCTTAGAAACATTGGCCTTGAGTGTGCCACCACACATGTTTTCCACCTTACCTACTGTGATAGTAGAATGCACTAACTGTATCATTTACAAAACACATATTGTGTCTGTGAGTGTAGCTTACACTCAAGAATGGTATGACCACGTTAAAACATACCTCCAACATGGCAAACCCCCACATAGCCTGACACTAGCCCAAAAGGATGCAGTACGAAAGTGAGCATGACAATATGTCCTCGTAGGAGACAACACTCTATGAAAACACTCTTATGATGGGATATTGCTAGCTTGTGTCAGTGGGAACGAAGCACAAAAAATTGTTGATGAGGTCCATGAAGGGCTATGTGGAGGGCACATAGCTCCTAGAGCTATGGTAGTAAAGATTAGGCATCTAGGCTACTACTAGCCTCATAAGGAATGTGATTGTGTTGCCAAGGTTAGAACATGAGATGTGTGTCAATGCTATGGGAACGTTATATATGTATCACCTACCAAATTACATACCACATAGATCACATGGCCTTTCTAATGTTTAGGACTAGACATCATAGGACCCATTACACCTAAGTCTTCTGCGAGGCATAGCTTCATTATTATTGCAACCGAGTAGTTTAAGAAATGGGTAGAAGCTATTCCTCTTAGAAAGAATACATCCCAATAGGTTTGCAAGTTCATTTTGGACAACATAGTTACATGATTTGGCCTTCCCATAACTATTGTTACCAACAATGGGCCACAATTTAGTAGCATAGAAACCAAAGCCTTTTGTGAACATCTTGGTATCAAACATTCTTTCTCATCCCCATATTACCCCCCAGGAAAATGGCCAAGTAAAGGCTACCAATAAAGTCATCATCAACCTTTTGAAGAAGATGCTTAGCAACAACAAGAGGTGATGGCACAAGCAAATCCTCTACATGCTTTCGGCTTATCACATGACATGTAGAACAACTATAGGTAAGACTCCATACAGTTTAGTATATGGATCTGAAGTAGTGTTACCTCTTGAATTGTAGGTCCCATCGCTTCAAATGATCCTTTCAAGAATCGTGGACAAGGCTCAAAATAATGAGTCAAGGATCATTGACCTAAACTTTGTGGAGGAGGAGTGCACCCAAACACTTAACCACATTGAGCAGTACCAAGACAAGAAACAATGGAAACATCACTGCAATTTGTACCTATGACCAATCAAAAAGGGGAACTTAGTCCTCAAGGCCATTTGTGAACCTGTGAATAAATTCTTAGTCAACTGAAAGGTCCCTTTATAGTCACAAAAGCATATGAGAATGGGGCATTCAAACTGGCTGATGTAGATGGCAACAAATTCTCAAATTCCATCAATCATTTGTACCTGAAGCCATACTATGCTTAACATGCAGGATTACACCGAACATGAAGCAAAGTAAGCAAATCATCCGCTATGATGTAAAACTAGCATAGAATGTCTACTATGATTTTAAACTAGCATAGCATGTCTTTGGACCATGACATAAAAATAGCACCCACATATTTTCTCTAGGACATGACATAAAACTAGGACCCACAGCATGGTCCACTACGACCTTAAACTGGCCATCCTCAGTCTGCTACGATGTTAAACTAGCACAACGGTCTGCTAGGACCTTAAATTAGCACATTAGTCTGCTAGGACCTTAAACTAGCACATTTAATGGTCTTCCAAGACCTAAAAATCTAGGTTCACAGTGTAACACCTCTTGGTTCAAACATGTGAACTTGTGAACAAGAGAGCGTGCATATCTTTGAGCTTCCTAGGTAGATGGGATGGGACATTGCAGTTCCGAAATGAAGTTTACATCATCAAGAAAAAACCCTTTGGGACACATGAAACATCACCATCCCTAGCATCTTGCTAATATTTTGGAGATGTCTTTTGACATCTTGCTGACCTTTCAAAGCTACCATCACCATCACCAATCATCTTGATCATAGCTCTCACTATTATCACTCCTTGTTGGAGTCCCAAAAGAACTATGGTGCAACCATAGTCTTGGCATCCTTCAACACTCACCATTGCTAGAGTCTAGAAAAGCATGTAGCTATTAGGCTTCTCACCTTACAGCTGGATTTCATGACTCTTGCCTTTGACAAGGATTCCTAAGCACCCACATCATCATCTCTCCTAGCCTCTTCAGTGCCCATTTCTGGATGGGCCGTTGAAACTTTCCAGCCTACCGCTACCAAAGCCTGCACTAGCCTTCCTACTTTGGACATTGCACATGTCAGAGATAATACTTGCCACCCTGATAGTGTCTTGGGCAAGTAGGAATTTTCCCCCACTTCACACACTGGCTATTTTTTTTTTCTGGTTTCCTCTATGTTGTATTTGCAGGATAAAAGCCAAGATGGCATCATTCAAAAATGCATTCCACCATGAGAGAAAGATACTACACCATTCCAAAGTACCCACTTCGACTGGTCTAGCTACTTAAGAGTGTATACCCTACTATCCCTTTAGCCAACCTAACCTCCATTTCCTATCCTTATAATTTCCAACGTTTTCTCTGCAAGCTTCTTCAATACACACAAAACCCTTTCCCATGCTTAACCAGCAGGCCCATGATAGATGTAATGAAACTCATTCCATGGGAAACATTTGTAGGCAAGTTAAAGCCCCACATGGATGTAACACAACTCATCTCAGGGAGGAAACACATGTCCTACAGCAATGAAAGATTTCCTTCAAATGAACATGCATGTGTAACAAAAAGCACACAAAGCACAAAACACAAAAGCTCAAAAAAAGTGCCCAAAATAAATGGCATGATAGCTACTTTGCAATCGGCTATAGATCAACCATCTCTAAGCACTCCGATGAGATATCGAGATCCAAAGAGAAAAGATACCCATGGGTGATGGTTCCCTCATAAGCATTCCAATGAGGGATCACACTATGGCAATGACCCTCATGATAACATATCCTACACCTTTCCTTCTCCTTAGCCCAATTTCATCAAATCCGTCCCTTGCCTCATATCTTACTAATGAGTCATGGTCTATCAAGCCCAGTTATCAAAGCCCTGATACAAGATATGGTCTATCAGGCCTAGTTATCAAACCCCCAATATCACACCCATGAAATCGCATCAGCCACGATATCGCATATGAGATATCACAGCCGCGATATCGTGGCCTACCTCAATTTCTATAAATAAGAGGTAGCTTTCCTTGTTCTAGGAATTAGTCTTTAGATTTTATTGTAAGTTTTTAAGTTTAGATTTCTCTCAACCCTTTCCTCCTAGTACATGCTCGCAGTGTGGTGATTGTAATTGTACGACATCATTATTTGTGTGTGACATACTTGGACATGCACATGACTGGCAATAAAGATCGAGATTACTTCATCATTGTAGCATCCACTTAGCTTAATCATTTATTTAATTATTATTTGCTACTTTCCTAGTTAATATCTCTTCATCCGTATCTCCTATTAAATGCAGAATGAGTATGACTTGATCTCAAGCATTTAAGTGTGACTACTTGGTAACCTAGTAGCGTACCTAGGATCTGCGCTTGGTAATCCCATTGGTAGTCATGCACAAAGTCCAAGATGTGTACAGATAATTAAGGAATGAATACTCATCGCACTTAGGCTAGCTTAGATCCTCTCTCATCCTTTCTCTCTTAGCTTAGTTAATATTACCTTCCATTACACCCAGGAGTTGCATTAGCGTAGGAACACATCATACACCTCTCTCTAGACTAAACCATACGTGAAAAGTTAACACTAGTCCATATGGGAAGATAACGAACTGTGACCTAAGAATAACTATCTAGATACCACAGCTAGTCCATCTGCGGAGTTCGACTGGATCATGCGTGAAACGCTCATATTCGTATGGTTGAGTGTAGGGGTACCTCACCACTCATCATTAGCACCGTTGCTAAGGATGGTGCTAGTTATCTAGATTAGTTATATCATACAAGGTTGTTGTATAGAAATTAATGATATATCTTTTAGAAATAAATAATTATAAATAGTCACATATAAATTCACACACATTTTCACAATCATGCCTCTCCTACAAGATTACGATAATGCCACACCTAGTGAGGAAGTTCATTGGATAACCAACGAAAACTATGACAATGAAGATTGGAGTATGCAACCCAAGGTGGGGGTTTCTTATAAACATAAACAAAAGAAATGTCATCCAGGCACTCTCAAACATAGTGAAGCATCATCTAAGCAGGCACTACAAAATGATGTTGGTGTCTTGTTCTTCATGATTTTTCATATTCTTTGTCAACGTCTCTTGGGAAAATCCTCCAGACATCAACAAAGAGGGGCCAGTGAAACACCATCAATTTTGGGGCCATCATGATTCTCTAGGTGTAATTCCATGATGGACCATACAAATGGTTTGACACCCTAGAAGTCCTAATTCCTACAAGGTTGTATCCAAGTATGCCTACTACGCTCCTCACCACAGTTAGCATAGTGCCCAAAGGTAGTGCCAATTCACACAAATGGAGCATTGAAGGTAGACTGTATAGTCTGTCAAGTTTTCTATCTCCTAGGTTGTCAAGCTCACTACACTCTCTAGTTGGTCTAGCTTGATAAATACCTTGGTTGACGGTCCATCCAACTGCTAGGCTAGGAGCTGTCAAAGGTGTCTAGGATGCACTAAATAGTTTGGCAAGTTTTCTAATGGTGGGATCTGTTACATTACGCTACACTACACAGCATAGCAGGCCATGTGATAATTGATCAAATACAGAAGATGCAGTTGGTAGACACTTAGTCCTTAAAGGTGTCTACACCGTTTCATCCCTAAATTGTGACCAGCATAACAAGGAAAAAACATAGCAAATAAATCAAAATTTGTTCCATTTTGGGTGCTACATTGTGCTACGCTACATAGAGTAGCACAGTGTAGTAGGATAAGAAAATATTTTCCCAAACTGCCTTGACACGGGAAACAAAATTACCCTTACTTCAACCATCAAAAATGCTTGTTCTACTACCACTCCAAGACATGAATGACATCCCATGATAGAATGATTGCAAAGTGGGTCAAAATTTAGGCAAAACTAGGTGCTACACTATGCTACGCTACACAGTGTAGCATAGCATAATAGGGTGACAATGTAAGAAAATATTTCGACAAACTATTCTAGTGAAAGAGTTGCACTTGGCCATGCTTTGACCTTCAAAATTTCTTGCCCACTTTTCCCTCAAGTATTAATCAAATTCTCCTAGAAAATCATTGTAGGTTCTGACTCAAATTCATGCCAAACTAATTGCTACACTGTGCTACGCTACATAGCGTAGTAAGGACTCAAAGCCCGAAAGTGTTCCAAGGATGAAATCAATAGGCCCTAGGACCTTTCAACATGAAAAATAGGGTTTCCAATTGCTGAAGTTTCTTGCCTGACTAGGCGTCTGAATCATATTTTCAATTATCACCATAAAATTCACACAAAATAGGAGTGCTATGCTATGCTACGCTACATAGTGTAGCATAGCGTAGCAGGAAAAGTGTTCATGCTATGTTGCTATGCTAGGCAACATAGATAGTGTAATAATCCTGGAGAAGCATCAAGACATTTCTAGAAGTTCCATAATTCGGTTGGTGATGGTCATCTCTACTCCAGCATATCCTTGACAGACAAGACCAGCAGTTTTCTTTATTTTGCACCCCCTGTTGAGCGCCAAAATTGTCTCTATGCTTAACCCTACTCGTAAGAGAGGGGAAGACATAGTCTTGGAGCATAGGCTCTACTTTGCATTTAATGTTAGCATTTTTTGTAAAAATGTAACAATCCCCTTGATTTCGACACATGCATTTTGAATGGTATGGTCACGGCTTAGTAGGTTTCACTTCCTGCCTCGTTCCACTCAGCTTAGCACACCAGCATAACACTGCAGCGTAGCACTACACGCCAATGTAGCACATCCACGATTCGTACCATGTGGAATCCAGGACATGTGGCATCCAAACCATATCTTTCTCTTGATCTTGGCCCTATAAATACCCCAACAAACAACGTTCAAGGGGTTGGCTTTTCAATTTGGCTTTCTTCCGATTGGCTTCTAAGGATTGGCATTTTTGGTAATTGCCTTTTCTGACAATTGGATTTTACAAGGAGGTTGATGATCAGAAGGTTGGTGAATAGAAAATCCCTGTAGTAGCACTTCCTAGATCTCTCTTCGACCTAGCATAATAGCCTAGTAAGCATTGGCTCATCAGTTCCTGTTAGCATGCCATTGGCAGTAGTATAGGAGCTATGACCATATTTTTCTATTATTAGCTGTGCCTGTCCAATACTATGCATCAGTTATATACTTTCATCAGCTAAACAAAGATCAGATCCCCTAGTTTTGGGATGGTGCATTCTCTCACCCAAGTTCTTCTTTCATTTCATTACAACATATATTTTTCATCATTGTGTATCGGTTCACACTTATTGCTCATTTACATACTCTGATATTCTTTTATTATTCTGTATGTTATGTTTTCCTTTGTTCTAATTTATACATGTCACATTTTAAAACCATTGTTCGCAAAAGATTATTGTAAACCATGTAAGTCCCTATCTGATCAACCAGACTGTTTAGGGCACCCTGTTTTCATTTTCTCCAGCACAACCCTCGCACGGATCTGGGGTTAGGTTGTAGGCCAGATAACCTCTCAGTGTTGTAGCCACTAATGTTTTTAAATGTAATAGAATACATGTCACCATAGGTTATAATTGGTACAACATGAGAAATCCATACTTTCTTTCATAGATTTTACAAAATTTGTAGTTTATTTGTTGTGCTAAAATGAAAAGACAAGAGACAAGAGGTCACATAGTCTTGCATCTTATAGGCAACAAGAGTTATTAGTATCCATCATTCATTCATCCATGCAAACAAAGATATACAATGACAATAGGAAAAATAGGTTAGCATTAGACATAATAAGGTTTAGGACAGGAATGGTCACCAGATTGGCTAATTCATTCCCATCCATATATGCTAGTCTAAATCCCACATGGTCATACGATTTTGTAATAAATAAGAGTCCCTTCCAATTAGCTAAGAACTTGTCCACATGTTTTTGAATGGCTATATAAATGAGGTCTCCTTCCTTAATCTTTCATCTATTTGGATCATGATGATGCTATTGTTTCTACTTCTCTTGATACTGTTCGATGTGACCAAGAGCTTGTATTTACTACTCTTCCATTGATTTGAGGTTGACGGTATGCAATTTCTTATTCTATTCATCATTCATAAAGTTAGATAGAGCTACCCTTAGTGATGGAACCTACAATTTAAAAGACAAAATAGCTTTGGATTCATAAACAAGGTGAGATGGGGTGGAATTAGTTGTAGTTATAAAGGTTGTTCTATAGGCCCATAGTGCATGTATAAGTAGTTCATGCCACTTGTGTATGCTATTCTTTAGCATCCTTTTAGGAAAGTTTATGATCACCTTGTTGCTAGCTTCAACTTGTCCATTAGCTAGTGAATAATACAATGACAAAAAAGAATGTTTAATGCTTAATTACTCACAAAATGTTTGTGTTTCTTGGCTACTGAACTATGGTCCATTATCTATGACTATAGTTAGAGGTATGCCAAAATCAGACACTATATTATCTAATATGAATTTATAGACTTATTGAGATGTTNTAGACACTATATTATCTAATATGAATTTATAGACTTATTGAGATGTTGTTTTCCATAGAGGGATAACCTCAAACCACTTTGTAAAATATTCAGTTATGGTAATGATAAAGCTATGTCCTATGGAAGACTTAGGTATTATTGGTCCAATAATGTCTATTTCCCATCTATAAAATAGCTAGGTGATTTGAGTAGTGTGTAATTTAGTTGGTGGCATGTGTATTAAGTTACTATGCCATTGATAGGTATTACAAGTCTTAACCTTCTGTAGGTATTCACTTTTCATATAGGGCCAATAGTATTCTAATCATCTAATCTTTGTGTCCATGGCTCTAGGTCCTATATGTTCTTCACATACACCTTTGTGAACTTGCTCAAGGACTATGGAAGCTTCAATTTTTCCCAAGCATACTAACAATATGCCATCATAGGAGATTTGAAATAATGTGTTATTGGCTATAAGGACATATTATTTTGATCTTCTACATGCAACATCCTTTTGAGAAGAAATTAGGTTCCATGGAGATTCACCATGCATTAGGTAAAACTTGATATCATCATACCATTTCTTTTTAGAAGTGATATCAATAGTGGCTATGGAGATGTATTTGGTGTTTTGTGTGATGGAAAGAGCACAATTCTCTATTAAATAAGGTAACTTGATAAACACATCTAGCATCACACTTAAGGCTAAGGTTACAATGACATTATCTAATGTGTTTTTGGTTCATGATATATGTTCAATGCCAATGTTTGTAAATTGTTGCATTAGTTTCTTAGCTAGCTCACAATAGCATTGTAAATGTTTGGCTTTACATGCATAAACCTCAATTACTTTGTTAACCACAAGATATGAATAATATTTTATCATCAAGGATTTGATTCCTTGGTCACAATCTACCATCATTCCCCTAACTAACTAGTCATATTCTACCACGTTGTTTTTGGAAGTAAAAATGATAAGCAAAAGGTTGGATCTCACCAGAGGGTGATGTTAAGATGGAAATAGCATTGGTACCATTGAAAATGTTAACATGCTCATTAGGGAACATAGGATCAAAGTTCACAATGGCCTCGTAACCCTCAGGTACCCCATTGATAATGTTAACATGCTCATTGGGGAACTTAGGATCAATAACTTTGTTGTCTTCAAATAGGGTTGCTATAAGTTTTGCAGTCATAGCTTGACCTTTGGTTTAGGATTAAGATATTTCATGCAGATCAAACTTAGCTATTATGGCCTTCCATCATTCTATATTGCCACTTTTCTAGATGTTTGGTCATTATGGCTCTTAATACATTATCTTGAGTATGGTCAAAGAATTAGCTCAACTACTCACTAAATATGTAAGTCATGGCTTGTTAGTAGGTTGCATCCAGATTATTTAAACTAAATTGCATCTTAGTATAACAAAAGTTTCTCTAAGGGATCATGAAGGTCATGTAAAGTTGATGCTCTAAGTTAATCCTAACTTAGTTGTATCCCAAAAACCCATCCATGAAGGATAACAAGGAATCTCTAGCCATAGTATCAATGAGTTGATCAATACTAGAGAAAGAAAAATCATCTTTAATAGTTATCTTCTTTAGGTTTTGAAAATCATTGCAAATACATATATTCCCATTTTTCTTAGGGACCACCACTATGTTGGATACCTGATCTGTGTAATCAACAACTTGGATAAAACCAACTTGGGAAAGTTTTAGGATTTTATCATGAACTTCCAAGCCTAGACCTAGGCTAATTTTGTGAACCTTTTGCTTAGCTAGATTAATAATAGGGTTAAGGATAATGTTATGATAAAGTGAAAAAGGATCTAATTGAGACATGTCTTCGTATGATCATTTAATGATTTTAATGTTATTCTAGATCACTTTGGTGATGTCTTGAGCTTGTTGGAATTCAAGTGAGGAGCTTAGTTTTAATGTTTTCTCCTCACCAGTATGCATTTTCATAAGAATTTTAACTAGAGAGTCCTCTATGATGTCTCTGACTTGTAAGTTGAGAGTTTTAACAATGTACTCCAGACACTCTAAGTTTTTCTCTATCAAGGCTATGTGGTCGAAAAGGCTCCCTAGCTCAAAATCTAAGGATTCAAGGTTAATTGATCATTCAACATCACCATAGGATCCAACTAGGTTCAAAGGTAGATTGAATTGTTCCCTTGTGTCCATGCTCAAACCTTGTAGTTTAACCAAAAGCATATTAATTGGCATCTACATGATATAGTTGTTAAATAATGGTAAAATATGCAAAAAAAAATACTACAATAACAAAACAATAGGCAAAATAATATCCAAAAAATAGTAAAATAATTCTAGGTAAGGTAGAATAAAGTAAGTGAGATCATGCAGGGTTGCTACAAGGTAAACTAGGATCACTAAAGGTAAGAGGAGGTAGGATCAAAGTAAAAAAAGGTAAAATAAGAGATAAATGGGATTCAAATCAAGTAAAATTGGATCAAACAAGGTCAACAAGGTCAGAAGAGAATTAAGAATTTTAAAATTTTAGTTTCTTGCAATGATAAGAAATCATTTGTTAACACTGAAGGACATTTCAAGTAAAAATTTAATTTTTTATATTAGCTTAAGCTTTCACATAGTAAATGCAACTAGAACCAATGTTATATAGAGATAATAGATGTAATGTAGCCACTCATAACCATATCAACATTCCTTTTATCAATTGTTCCCAAAACCAATAACCATATTCTAAGGCCCTAACTATAAGAAGGTGTGATTTAACCTTTTTATTCATCATCATTCAACTAAATTTTTAAAATCAAGTACGTATATGTTAGTGTTATAGTTCAACTCCAAAAAGAAATGAACTTTCTCAAAATAAAAAGATTTCTATAATCATTTGAACTCTGACTACTCAAGGTAGATGATAGATGAGTGTTATTAATGCATCAATGTTGATCCAATGTCAATAAATTCCTATATAAATACATCACCTATCACATTTATAAAACTATTTAGACATTCAATGTAGTAGAAATCTATCATTTTTTAGCCATAAACTTAACAAACTTTCACTTCCACTTCATGTAGGATCTAATTAGTTTTTGGGAGCCAACAAGCTATTCTTGATGTTGGTTTACATATTTTTTTACACTACTAATGGATTTCTGGCAATTGCACTAGGTGTTACAACAATATTTACCTATAATTTTTAGTCAAATGTATTTTTGCCATATGGATCCAAAGACTTGATAAACTAATGCTCATTCATAATAGGGTTAGCGATAGTATAATTTCTTGAAGATTTCACCTCTGCATTGGTATGGGCATGAGAATTAATTTTATTCATGTGGAATGCCTCTCCACCTAGAATGGACGACTGCATATGTGAACCACGAGGAGCCCCAATAGTTCCAACAACAAGTTTGATAGCACCAACTATAACAAATACCCTTCTTCTAGCATTAGAAGCTCTAGTGATAGAAAAATTTGGTGCTAGAGAGCTGAAGATTCCTATTGGAATAGTTTCATCCATAGATCCATGGGCCTTGAAAAGGATCTATGAGCACTCAAATAGTCTAGAAGATTGCTTAAGGACATAGAGGGTTTACTACCAAATATTAATGAAATGTAAATAAGTGAGAAAATATTTGTTAAATGAAACTAAATCTAATGCATGACTGTAGGAAATATTGAAGAAAGTACAACACACCTTTGTCAAATCTTTGAGATCAAATGTTTTAAAATGCTATAACAAATGGGTTCTAAAAACACATATTAGGGGTTCTACAACCTACGATTGCAATAATGGGCTTAGATTCTAACGTAGAAGGTAAGATGTGTTTTGTAGTCTCCTCTCATAGATTTGGTATTTCTTAATCTAGTTTAAAATTGGTTTTTAATGGCTACTATGGAAATGTGATGATGGTCATCATGGACTCTTAGGCTTCTATACTACTCAAAAGTCTTAAGTTTGATATGGATGCAAAATGCCAAAAGTTATTATGATAAATTATATTGTTATTTAAATAGACCTTAGGTCCCTATCTTATTGTAGGTTAATTATGTCATGATTGTTGATAGATTTCTAGCATCTTCAATCGAATGTGGAACATCGGCATGCAACATCTGAATAATTTCATCTAATTCTTTACTTTCTAATGCTACCTTTGTACATTTTTGAACATCAACATCAATGTCGATAAAATGAGGCCATGATGCTAGAGTCTTTGAGGAAATAAGACAATTGTATCTGCCTTTTTTTTCCAAAGTACAAAGAATTTTGGCTATCGATTATAATATGAATTTCTTTGGGATGTTTCAATGATAAAAGAAAGTTAATTCATGATTAACCCCATAAGATTCCAATAAATACTTGAAAATATTCCTAGTAAAATGTGTACCATTTTCAAAGGTCAAGATTTAAGAGATGTTAAATCTATGGAGTATATTATTATATAGGAAGCTTGCTATAGCAAATGTTAAATAGTCTTTAACAATAGCAACTTTTGTCCAATTTGTACAGTAGTTAACACATATAATAATGTATGCTTTGTTGTTGAAGGTTAATATAATACAATTAATAAAGTTAATCCCTCACATGTTAAAGATTTTTTGTGGTTGGATCCATTGTTGTAGCTCCTTCATATGTGAGAACATACAATCCTATTGTAGCAATTATTACAGTAGTGCACAAAGTATTAAGCATCACAAAACATGGTGGGCTAGAAATAGCCCATGAGTAGTAGTATATTGCAATTATTTCTCTAGCATAGTGTCCATCACAAACATCCTGATATCCATGAGCTAGATGATAGTAGCATAGTGACCATTTGGACATGTTTTGTAGAGATGTTATTTGATGACCAAACCTTTACCTAGTATTTTAATAACTAGATCTTTCTTTTGTTCCACCTAGAAGAAGTCCTCTAGGCTACTAGGTAATTAAGGATATGCATGTATCCTAGGTAGTCATGTTTATCCTTAGTGTTGAAGATGGCTCTACAAATATGATCATTAGGAAAGGTATCAAGAAGCACAACATTTCCTTTATTACTAATAAGTACTCGTAGTAGATGTTCTTGGTAGATTGAACCCCTATTGATAAAGGTCCTATTGATTATGACCAATGGAATTATATCATATAAAATATAATGTAATCTAGTTTTAAGCTTCAAAGATGATGTTGAAAGGATTTCTAAGAATACATGTGTACATCTTTACATTCAATAAACATAAAAGATATTATAATACATATGATACAATGAGAAATTGTGTTATCATGATGAGAAAATGAAAATATATCTATCATTTTATATTTTATGATTTGAATGTATTTTAAATATAGGAATGAAATAATAAATAATGTGTATTCATTACAATGCCTTGTGGAATAGATGCAATACTAACAACCACACATGTGTCATAATCCTGATAGGATAGGTGAAACACCATACATTGAATTTAATAAATGATCCCCAGTCACAACCTCAATGGACCAATACCATGCTATATAGTTAGAGCCTCCTTAGATAAGGATGAATTATCACAACTTTATGTAAAACAAAAAGATAATAAATATTTCTAGTATATTATATTTTAAGGCATCGATGATATAGAATATAAGGAAAACCATGAGATTTATTCATTACACATACACTAGACTCTACATCAAGCAAATAGTTTTAGGCTATGTAAGTAAGGGAGCACTTTAATAGAGTCTAGCCAAATTTGTGAAAGCAATGACTCAAAATACACATGCAAAATAGGAATAAAATCAACTTACCTAAGGGAGGAGAATCTCTTCACATAAATCATATGTCAAAAGGCCAAATAAAATGAATATTAGGACTAAGATATGTATGATATTTGATCTTGGGTATTTATAGTTTTCATGAAGTAATGTTAGAGGTTTGCTAATGCATATGTGTGCATGGAGATCAATTAATGCACTAGTGGCTAATCTTGGTCATACCATATGCAAATTGGTTGATACAAGGTAATCAACACATTACCCCCAAATCACACTTTAAACCACCAATTCTAGGCAAAAGTCAAAACCCAGGAGGGCATGTGGAAAGGGCCCTAGGATTTTTGGATAATGTTAGAAGCATTCTAAGAAACTTAGAACATATAGATAACCCTAAAGCATCATACAAGAGGTAAGGGTAAAAACTCAAAAGACATAAATCATAACTAAAAATACGAAGACTACAAACTTAGGATGCATAAAATACTTTCCAAGTTAGAGGCTTACAATGGACATACAAAATACTACTAAATGACACATAATTCCCTTATGATTCAACACGTTACAATGCAATAATGCTTAAAATAAAGTGAAATTGTTATGCATTAAACCATTATTAAAAAAATTATGCATAGAAACAATGATAAGTATAATTTCCAAAGAAAATAGAAAGATAAAAATCACAATCAAATGCTGAAGATGTACATGGTTATGCTAAATGATGTAGGAGTAAATAAAATAATACACACCCAACTCTACCTCTCCCCCACAACTAAGTTATGAGACAGTAGCCTTGGATTTTGTGAATTAAATGCACATATTAAAGAATATGATCATAAAAATAAAGATAGAAACATAGAAATTGATAAGAACATGTATTCCTTGCATTCTAAAAAATCAAAATAATTTAAAATAGGTGATATTAACAACTAAATGAAATAAGGTATTCGAGAGAATGAGACATGAATGAAGCATCTACTAGTATTTTTTTATGACTATTGTAAGATCTTTATTTAAGAAGTATTTAACACATCCAATGTTTGCAATTCTAGCATGTTTGATTGAGTCTCATGTCTCCTGTGTTTTTATCCTTTTCTCTTGTATTATACATAAATATTTTATGTATGTTATAAGTTCCTTAGGATGCTTTTAGCTTTGTTTGGACATCCTATAACTCCTTTGACATGTCCCCTTAGGTTTTGACTGTTACCCAAAAATGGCAACAAGAATTGTAATTTTATGAAGGGAGGTGCACTAACTACCCTATTTTAGTACATCCCCTAGTACTAATGTAGCCCTTCCTAAACTTGGTTTAGTCTACTTTGCTCATGGTGTGATTGGGATTAGCCTTTACTATTTTGAGAGGGCTATGTTGATGCCTCAACACTAGTCAACCTATAGCATTATCTTGTGAAAACTATAAATACATAGGATGAGCTCTCATATAGATCATAGACATAAATTTGATTCCATTTAAGCTTTTGACATATAATTTATGTGAAAATATCTTACTCCCTTGGGTAAGTTGATTTTCTTCCTATCTTGTATGTGTATTTTGATTCATTACTTTCACAAATATGACTAGACTCTGTAAGAGTGCTACCTTGCTTAGGTAGCATGGAACTGTTTGATCAAGGTAGAGTCTAGTATTTACATAGTGAATAAATCTTATTATTTTTCATTTTTTGTATACCATTTATGCCTTAAATTATTAAAACACTAAAAATATTATTTAAAGTCTATTTCATTAAGCTATGATAATTCATCCTTATCCAAATAGGTTACAAATATATGACATGGTGTTGGGTTATTGAGATTATGACTAAGAGTTGTTTATTACTTTTCATGTATTTCTTTGTGCTTATTCTATAAAGATTACAATGCATATGTGTTTATTATTATTTTATTCTCATATTAAGAAAATCCACAAAAATTATAAAATATAAAAACATAAATATTCTCTCTATTTTCTACTATGGAAACATATGTTTTCATTATAATATATTTTATGTTTATTAAAAAATGATATAAATGAATATTTTAGGAAATCCACTAAACATGATCTTTGAAGCTTATGATTAGATCATACTTCATTTCATATGGTATAATCCCTTTGATCAAAGTTGGTTTAACCCCTATTATTAGCATTGTTGATAGGAAAGATGTTGATGAATTATTTGAAAATACTTATATAGTTTTTATCTTGATATTTTTCAACCAAAGTATGTGTTTCTTTACCATTGTGTTTAGGTTTCAAACATAAACAACATGGTGGATAATGTTCAAAGCCCACCAAGGATATCTAGTAATAGAGATGTGACAAAACCTAAGAGGGTTTTTGTGCCATTCAAATACTTGGAGGATGTGATCCTTCCACTAGTTGTTTTGACTTATTATCAAAATAAGGGAGGTAGCATGATGCTCATGGATAATTCTCTAAGGGACTAGTCAAGGTTGTATAATGGGATGTTAAAGAGGCCTGAATCAACATTGTACTAGAGGATGATTACATATTCGATATAGCTTGTGAGCTAGTGTGTAGTGCCTGAACAATTTGGTGTTGGAACCTAAAAAATATTAAAGTAGAGTAGTTTTGACCTTAGATCCATGGACATTCTTGTTGATCACATGGGAAATGAAAGATTTGTTACCGACTGATGTAAAACATAGAAAGACTGTAACAAAAATGGAATGCAAAATCCAAGACATAGAAAATATGAAAATAATATTTGGAAAAAAGAAAAACTACAACTTTTATATTAACTATAATAATGTAAAAGTTAGTTCAAGGGAAGTAAAATTCAAGGCTTTTAAAGGCCTAAGAAATAATAATTCCTTGTGAATATGATGCATATTTGCAAGGTGTTTTCTACATCCTTCCTCTACATTGGTCTCCTGATTTGATTTGCAATGATGTAACTCCTTACTCTTGATGTTCTATGCTGGGTGAAGAAAATTTGTAGAATTTTGAAAATTTGCATTGCTTTGAAAGTCTCTAGTTCAACCAAATACAAAATGGTTTAAAAATCCTTTTGATGAAGCAAATCCTTGTTTAAATAGGCCATCGAGTCTTGATTTATGGTTGATAAATTTTGCCATGATTACTGACAGATTCCTAACCAATTATAACGTGTAGGGCATCTTTTGATAGTGTATGAGAAAATTTAGCTAACTTTTACTTTCATATAGTACGCTCAATATGCTGCCCAACATATGGGGCTCAGATGCCTAGTGATGAGTGGCGAGGTACCCCTACACTCAACCATACGAAACGAGCGTCGCACGCGCGATCCGGTCGAACTCCGCAGATGGACTAGTTGTGGTATCTAGATAGTTAGCCTTAGGTCGCAGTTCGCTGTCTTCCCATCTAGACTAGTTTTGCATATGTCACGTATGGTTTAGTCTAGATGAGGTGTATGATGTGTTCTAATTCTAATGCTACTCCTGATGGCAGTGGAAAATAATATTTAACTAAATCTAAGCTAAGAGGAAAAGGGTAAGAAAATCTAATCTAGCCTAAGTGCGACGAGCAACCGATTCCTTGATCAACCGTACACATCTTGGACTTCGTGCACGACTGCCACTGGGACTACCAAGCATAGGCCTAGGTACGCCACTGGGATTACCAAGCGCAGACCCCAAATACGCCACTGGGTTACCAAGCGTAGATCCCCCTAGCTACACCACTGGGCTACCAAGCAGTCACACTTAAATGCTCGTAATCAAGTCGAACTCGTTCCGCTTCTAGGAGTTTAGGGTTGAGAGACTAATCGCGATAAGTAACCGATTCCTTAACTAGCCGTACACACCCGTAGATGCTCGTAGTCAAGTCGTACTTACACCGCGCTATGAAAGCAATAAATAACATGAAATAAATAACAATAAATAAACTAAGTGAATGCTGCAATGATGAAGTAATCTCGATCTTTATTGCCGGTCATGTGCGTGTCCAAGTACGGCACACTCGAATAAAGACACCGTACAATCACATTCACCACACTGCGGGCAGACACGGGAAAATTCTAACTCTGGAGGGATCAAACTGCCAGAGCTTCGCTACACTAAAAATGGGATGTGAAATGAGGGAGAGCCGCCTCTTATTTATAGGAATTGCGGCTGGCTGTGATATCGCGTACGTTATATCGCGGCCCATGATACATCGCGACCCATGATACAATGCCACCCATGATACAACGCAACCCATGATACAACGTGGGTGCCTTAAGGCGACCGCCAGCACTATGAGCAATTCAGGTCTCATCATACCCCCACGACTGAATTAAAACTCGTCCTCAAGTTACAGTGATTACACAGTGGATAGGTATGGGATTATTAACTGGAAAAAGAAATGGGATGATGCCGCAGTGTGGGAAGAAAACAAAAAAAAGACACAACACACAGAATATTTACAAAAATTTGGAACTCATGTAGTTCCTGGTGGCGCTGTCTCCTCCATAGGTGTCTTTCCCTTTTCTTGCACTCCAAGTCTAGGATTTGATAGCATTGAAGTACAGCCTGGAGTTTCTCCTCTTGTAAGGCCTTGAGTACCTTGGCATGCATGTAAGTTTGCACTTGTGCCATAGAGGCAACCCAAAAAGCCTTCTCTTTTTCTTCTGCCATCCTTTTATTCTCTGTCAACAGTTTATTAAGTTGCTCAGTTCTGAAAGTGTCTAGCTAGTTCTGAGCAACCTTTGGCCCTGTATTCGGAAGGTTTAATACTTCCAGAATGGCTTGAACAGAGAAATCAATAGTCACACCACAATTTTTAACTATGGTGCCTTCTTCTTTGTTGTGCCAAAATTGGTACATTTCCCCTAAGTACCAGGCACGCTTTCAAAGAGGGTATCTCTTGCGTCTGCCTGCCCGAACCGTACGGTAGGAGGATCTTCTTGATGAATGCTGCATGATTATTCCTCCTATTCTACATGTCGTCCGGCAGGATCTTGTCTTCCACCTCTCTGAGATTGTTCGATCGCACCTTGAGCAGGACCTTTCTATTATCCACGTTTCGGGGCCATCTGCAATCACACGGGACCAATCGTTAGTAAGGTTGTTACCAAAGTTAGGTTATACCTTACTACTTGCCTTAATAGATTTACTTTATTTCTGTGCGATGTTAATTATTGGAAGAACATGTCCCAAAAGATTATAGTGTTAAGTCCGCTTTGCTTAGGTGGTTTCCAAATTTAATTTTCTGGTATAACTAAGGGGATGAAATTGGTTTTGACACATTTTATTCTTTATTTTATAACTAATTACCCTTAATAATGTCCTTTGGGTGATGATGAATTTCAAAAAATTTATGCACTATTCGGCATGTGCCCCCTCCCCCACGACTAAGCTGAACACTCCAGGTTCTAGGTTCAAACAGAATGAAAATCGGAGTACTAGCAAGCGAGTGATGGATATGAAAGCAAGGGGCGCGCAATCGCAAGTCGTAGAGAATGTACCGAATTTTTAATATTTATTTTGAAATTAATCGATATAAACTAAGGACATATGAATGATTGTTAAAGGGTTCCAGGGTAATTCAATTAGTTCTGAAGGCATGAAAATTATGATGGTGTGGAATTTATCAATAAGGACCTCAGATGGTAGAGAAAAAGGCTATGTGATGGTAATAAGGGAAAGAAAATCAATTGAAAAATTAAGCTGAGGGTAAGAGATTGTGTGTTCTAGCTAGAGAATTAATGAAGATTACAACAAAATTACACAAGTGGGTCCTCCCCAAAGCAGGTTTCAACCTATTATGCCCTTGTGTAATCACACTTAAAGTGTCCGTGGGCACTAGAAGGGTTAAATGTAATCTGCACTAACTCCACAAAACACACACATGTAAATATCACCGGAATGAGATGAAAATTTTATGTTACACGGGACACGAGCTACAATTACACGAACAGTGAGATGAGACGAAGTAGAGAAAGGGATCGTAGAGATCGGGACATGAGGTATCTAACTCAGGGTACAATGAATCCTGCGTGTAAAGCATGATTAATGTGTCATTAACCCATCGTTCCAAGATCAGGACCAAGTCCATCCTTCTAAACAGTGACATCGCATTGTTTCATCCCATGATGAACAACTATGAGAGTACCATAACAACAAGGCGTACGATCACTTGGCGTTTAGTACAAGGGAGGAGTGATTTTTATGTTATGGCACTTCTTTTTTCTTTTCTCTTTCTTTTTTTTTTTTCACTTTACTGAATCCAGAGAAGCCGCCAACCTTCAGGCATGGGTGCATGTCTTTCCAGTGGGACCCCCTAGAACAGCGTTTGATTTTTGAGTGCCCTTTTGATTACTCTTACTCCCATTTTTCATTAGATCTACAAGGATCTTAGTACAACCATATTGCATGATAACTCCCACAGATGTCACCAAAGAGAATCCACAAGTCCCCTTGATGTCACACCCTAATCATTCCCTCTTGGTCCATCCTTCTTCATTCTGGGTACAATGAACACAAAATTAATTTTAAGTTTTAGAAATTTCAAGAATATCACTGTACCCTCGAACAGAACCTCTTTATTTATAGAGTGGATGAGTGGGTGTAGTGGGCTCACTGTTTCAAATAATTGATCACTCATGACTTAATAACATAAAACACATCTCAACCAACGATCCACATGAGTGTTTTATTCGTAGATGAGATTACTTACAAAAACAGAAAAAGACAAACACACAAAAAGATAAAACAAAAAGTTGAAAAATGAAAAACTGGAAAACAAAAAGTTGCAAAATTAAAGAAAATTAAAAACATTTATTAATCCTGCTTGTTACTGAAATGGGGGATATCCCCCATAACTAAACGGTTGAGTATGGCTAGGATTAATAAATGAAGAATGAGGATCCGTGCATATTGGAATTATTGACACCGGTCCAAACTTATCCCCTTGGATTTTACGCACTTTGTAATAAACACAGTGGGGCACTTCATACGATGTAGTTCCCGGATAACAAGTTGACCCACTATGATGGTTAGGACCGTTAGATGGTATGCAAGGATTGGGCTGATGCCTCCCATGGTTGTGTTCATTGGGCCTTGTGGTTGTTGGAGTGTTAGTTGGTGGCCCTGATGAAGGTACATGAGGCGCTGGGTTCGAAGGTAAGGATGCACCACATTGTTGGACTTGTGCTGGGTTGGAAGATGCAGTGGCCTCAGAGTTATGTTGTCCCTTCCTACGGCCGTGTTTAAAGAAAGGACGTCTTTGATGTTGAGGAGGCTCTTCACCGTAGTTAGTAGCAGCAGCACAAGTGTTGTTCATGGGTTGCGGTGGTACAAACACCTGAGGAACAGTTGGTGGCATTGTGGAAGGAGGGAAAGGATAAGAATGTTGAAAGTTAGGAGGAGGATAAGGTGCACAAGGTGGTGGTTGTGTTGGAGGTATGGGTTGATGGTATTGTGAAGAATGGTATTGTGGTGAGATAAAGTGTGGTGGCCCAGTTGAAGAAACAGGATGTTGAACGTTATAAGCATTTGGATTCGGAAAATGTGAAGGGTGCCTCCAGTCTAAGGGTGGATTCCCCCACGACTGGGATTGTTGCCACTGTGGTCTAACACAGTATCTCTGTACGAACTCTGGATGTAACGTGTTTCCCCAATGCTCATGTAGATGTAACAATATTGGGCATTGGCCTTTGGGGTGATCGTACAGGCATATGTTGCATTCATACGTAGGATTGGCAGTTGAGCGCTTATTCCCTTCATTCTTTTTTTCCGAATGTCTACTATTTTGTCCTGCTTCTTGGGTTGTGAAAACTCTATCTCCAATGATGTTGATATATTCTCCACACTTTTGATTCATCCATTCCAACATCTTATTGATCTTTGCCTCGGCTTCTTCTAACAATTGTTGTATTGGCAAAGATGATGTTTCCACCTTGGAATTTGTTGATCTCTCCTTGTTATGATCATGGACCTTTGTTGAGTTAAGATTTTGGTCCCGTTGATGTTTTTCAACACTCTCCCATGTAGCTATTTCTCCTTCTTCTTTTGCTACCCGCTTAATAAGCTCTTGGATTTGATGGGTTCGTAGGTTGTATAGTTGACCTCGGGCATACGTTCCTAAGGTCTCTCTTGTTTCATTACGTAGCCCATCAATGATATGGTACATTAGCCTTTCCTCGGAAAACCCATGGCCTGGACAGTTGTTTAACAGTGAATAATATCTTTCTAAGGCCATGTCCAAGGGTTCATGTTTTTCTTGTTTCCATCCTTGGATTTGTTTCCTCAAGGCTGACACTCTTGCGTAGGTTTGATATTTTTCGTTAAAGACTTCTACCATTGTTGACCAGCGTCGTATCGAGTTTGGTTTTAACGATCTATACCATACTTTAGCTTGGTCAACGAGTGTCATAGGAAAGAGCTTCAATTTTTGCCAACTGTTATCAATGTTATTCCATGTGCAGGCATCGTAGAAGGCTAGTAAATGTTGATGCAGATCTAAGTCATAGCCTCCTGAAAATTTAGGAAAGTTATTTAAATCGAGCCTGGGTAGTCGGCTCTCTTTACGATGCCTACGTGAGATTCGAACAGCCTCTTGTATTTGCGTGAAGCTTGTAGTGGCCAGTGGGGGTTCATCGTCATCAGGTAAGTTAGGCTTTCGTGCGTTGTGATGACGTTGTTTTTGTTCATTCTTATAGGAAACTCCCACTTCGGGTTGTATACTCCAACTTTCATCGTCATATAGCTGATTGGTTCTCCAATGAACGTCCTCACTAAGTGTGGCATTATTATTATCTTGTCGGAGAGACATTTTTGTGTGCGAATTTATGTGACTTTTAATAATTTCTTCTTCTTTTTTAAGAGATATATTGTTAAGTTCTATACAGCAACCTTGTATGATATAACTAATCTAGATAACTAGCACCATCCCCGGCAACGGCGCCAATGATGAGTGGCGAGGTACCCCTACACTCAACCATACGAAACGAGCGTCGCACGCGCGATCCGGTCTAACTCCACAGATGGACTAGTTGTGGTATCTAGATAGTTAGCCTTAGGTCGCAGTTTGCTGTCTTCCCATCTAGACTAGTTTTGCATATGTCACGTATGGTTTAGTCTAGATGAGGTGTATGATGTGTTCTAATTCTAATGCTACTCCTGATGGTAGTGGAAAATAATATTTAACTAAATCTAAGCTAAGAGGAAAAGTTTAAGAAAATCTAATCTAGCCTAAGTACGACGAGCAACCGATTCCTTGATCAACCGTACACATCTTGGACTT
>MNCI01012886.1:70629-93008 GCA_015680685.1 Gnetum montanum
TATCGTAGGGAAGGACGCGATATCGCGTACGCGATATCGCGGCCCATGATACATCGCGACCCATGATACAACGCCACCCATGATACAACGCAACCCATGATACAACATGGGTGCCTTAACGTGGGTGCCTTAAGGCGACCGCCAGCACTATGAGCAATTCAGGTCTCATCACCTAGCATATGGGCTTAAATTCCAAATTCTATACACTATTTCTACAGGTTACCTAGGATATCATACTACAATGCTCAACCTATGGGCTAAAATTTGCCAAATTCTATGGCTTGCAAAGAATTTCCAAACTCCATGAGCTTGGATACATGAAATTTGCAACTCCCAAAAGATGGAAGATAAGGCATTTATAACTTGCAAACCATTTCCCTAGAACTCACAAGCTAAAATGTATGAGATCCATAACATGTGAGCTATAAATCTCATATTTTACATTAAAACATTATCTTTAAATTCTAGTAATACAAGGTCATAATGCCATGTTTTGGAGAAAATAATATAGTTGTATCTACCTTCATTTTCCACCAAATTAGAAAGACTTTTAGATATAGGCTATAACATGAATTTTCTTTTGGGTATTTCATTGGTTCCTCTTTGTTGATGTTTTGAGGATTAACTTGAGAGAAATCAATAAAGAATGCAAAACATCATTGCAAGTTCATTGAGGACTGAGAACTTAGAAGGGGGGATGAATAAGTTCACCAAATTAAAATTAAACAACTACAAAAATCACATCCAAATTTTATGTGGTTCCCCAACTTGGGTACATCCACACTCAGAGGGTAGAATCCTTACACACCTATGGACTTATTTCTCTAAAATATTATTTGAAGGGTACCACACCCTATACAAGCTCTAAGCTCCACACCTAAAGTGTTTTGTCATTGTAAAACCACTCAATCCGACAAGGTCTTGATAAGCTCAAAATGTGGTTTTAAGAATCCCATAACCTTTATAAAATTAAGCTCCACTTTGGAGTGTTTTGACGCTACATAAACACTTAATCCTGTAGGATCCCAACAACTCAATTATAGATTCCTTCTTGCAAGAATCACAACAACCCCGTAGGGCTATAGGAAAGGGAGAAACAAAAACACAAGGGCTACAAGAAAGGGAGAAACAAAAACACAAGGAAAGAGTGTAACTTAAATTACATATCCTTGTACTTTGAAGTATAATTCTACAAAAAAATCAAGCAAATGGTATGAAAAATTAAGCACACAAGTACAATGGCATAAGATAGATAATGTATGCTTTGATGTTGATAATGCTTGCATAATACCAAGAGATTGAAGTCTTCTTATAGCCTTAGAGTTTTCAAAAATTCATGTAACAGCTATCTAACAACTACTATAGATTTCTCCTTCAAGATTAGGAAATCTCTTTGAAATTGACTTCAATTCTAGAAAGACGTCTCCTTTACAAGTGGGACATCTCTTGGGAGATGTCTTCTTTTGAAAGGATATGTCTCCTATTTTTAGGAGACATCTTCCTATGCTATACTTCTTCTCAACCAAGACATTTTTTATCCCTTGGAGATGTCTTCTCTACATTTGACCTCTAGTTCATGAGGCTTGCTCTTGTTGATTTGGCTTCCTCTCAATCATTGAAGCATCCTCATTTAGTGTGTAGTCTTCATACTCGTCCATGCTCCCTTGAGTCCTTGTAGTCACTATTTTGACATGTCTTTGTAGATCTCATTTAGGCCCTACAAAAATCATCCCATTCCACAAATATTCTATGTTCTCTATTTTTCTTAAGGTTTTGACATACTAAAGGGTTAACAATCTTCCCTTTTTTGGTGGTGTCCAAAACTTAAGAAAATGGGTGAGTCAATAAATAATTTATGTAACAATAATTAATAAAATTATTAAGACATATAAATTACAATGGCATCCAAGGTTATAACTAGGATAATGACTCTAAAGCTTCAAGGCATAGGGTAGAGATTGCATGAAATTGAAAATGAAACTATGCTATGCAAAGGAGAAAACCTATCTTCATAATAATGCGAAAAATCATAATCATGATAAGAAACATCTATCCATAAACTATCCACAAACTATCCATATAATTTGTCCACAATACATGTAGTCCCTAAAATTTTCTCAACATGTACAAAAACTACATGTGTGTAACACCATAATAAAAGCCACATATGTATACACATTTTCTATCTCCAACTTTTTTAACATCAACAAAAAGAAGAGAGCACCCAAGAACCCTACTCATTGACCTTGATCAAATCATCTGAATTGTCATCTAAAGTAGCTATAGCTCAAGATGGTTTGTAAGTCTCCTTTTCATCATCATCACTATTGGTATTGGTATTGATCACATGTTGCTCATAATCATCATTTGGACAAGGTAGTTGGATAGGAGCTCTCCTTGGACAAAGCTTCATTCAAAATCGAGAAGAAGCTAGTGAATATGACTAGGCTAGAGCCTATTAAAAGGATGAGGAAGCTCCCTTTTTTTGATAGTTGATGGCATTAATAGGACTTCTTTGGGACAAATTCCCAAAGATGCTCTTCATGGGCTATTGATCAAATGATCTAGGATCATCATACTAATGATGAACACTGATGTCAAGCTTCATGGGATTAGGATGCTACCCTTGGAAACATGTAGATGGTGCATTAGGCTCTTTTGAATCAAACTCATTTCTTGAGTTATAGGCCCAGGAAGGTCTAGCTATGGCTTAATGTCTCATTGGAGCATTAAGTTCCTCCTCACTATCTGAAATGGCGAGATTTGTGATCTTCTTAAAATGATGCCCACCAAGAGGAAGAAGTACTCCAAAAACATTGATTATCTTATGCAAGTAAGAGATATTTCTATTGATCATCCCCAAGGTATGAGAAAATAGCCAAAGTAGCTTCTTGAGGGAAGATCTCACCTATCCACTAGTAGATTTAGACCTTCTGAATTAGGAAGAGGTCCTAGATGATGATACTGATCTCTTCTTCTGGGACTATGATGGCTTAGTGTTGGGTCCTACTTTATCATATGGAGCTACTCTTCTCTGCATACTCACCAATGCTTCTTTTGCATTTGAGCAAAGGCATTTCAAGAATTGGTAAACCTCTTTGATGAATCAGCAAACTACTAAGGTGAGGATTACCAAAAATCCTCTCTTTGGTGAAAATGCTTAGCATGTCATACTAAAGAGTGTGCCCCAAGTCCAATGGTTGTCCTATAAGAAGGTTGTATAGAATAAATTCTTGGGTTGGTAGTAGATAGTTATACCTTCCCCTTTTACAATGATGTTATATAAGATAATGTAGGATAGAGTGGAAGCATCTAGAGACATCTTGTTCCTTTAAATTCTCCCTTTACCAAGAGAAATTGACTCCTAAAATAATTCATCATAGAATTCATCTTAGGTAATGGGAATTATACCATTCGTAAAAATATCATTCATAGAATGAATGGTGACCTAAAAGAAATCACTAGTAGAAATCCCAAGAAGTGCATTGACCGCTTCAATCCCTAAATCCCCAACCATGGTTGTAAAATCTCTAACAACAACATTTGTAATTATAATGTTACTATAAAATTCTTGAATAAGAACTTCAAGCACATAGAAATACATGAAAATGAACGTAATCTAATTCAAAACTTGGAAGAAACTCATTAAAACCTTTTATCTATCTAAAGGAAAGGAAAGAGAATTATTTGAAATGATGTTAATAGTCTGAGTTACCTCAAACCAGTGCTAAGCATTGAGAGATTTGAATTGGGGGTTCTATGTGCTTGGATTGCTAGTGGATTCTTCCTTTGACCTCTTCTTTGGTGGCATCCTACACGTTCCAACCTTCTTGTGGGCCATGGATGTACAAATCACTATCACTATTAGGGCCTTGGTCATCTCTTCCTAGGTCATCGCATTGAAAATGAGTAAAAAATAAGGGTATGAATTTAAATAATCATGCTCAAAGAGGATTTTAAATGAAAAAGTAGATATATCCTTCAAAAGAAAGATGTATCCTCTACACCTATTACTATAGGTAAATTTCTCATTTGGAAATTAGACATCTCTACCATGTTAAGGAAGACTCCAGTATATGTCTCTTTTTAGGAGTAGATGTCTCCTTTTGAAAGTAGATGTCTCTAGGTAGACATCTCTAGCAAGACATCTCATTAAGATGAGGCTTAATAAGATGGGGTTTAGGAATGGCTTCCAAGGATTATAGTATTAAGAGATACACAAAATGAATCAAAAACTTATGTGTACTTACCTTTCTTGCTAAAGACAATTAAGGTGCTTAGTAAGATTGAGCATGAAATTCCTCTTTTGGGATGTGTCTTCTCACACAAACTTCTTTGATTTCTAATGCTTCACTCCCTTTCATAAATATTTTAGAGAGAGTATTCTCATTCTTATTTTCCTTCCTTTTGATTCTTCATAATTTTTAAACTCCCTTGTCCTTTTGAGTTTTCTTCCATTCATTTTTACCCTATAAGATTTCCTTTCTATGTGCATTTGGATAAGACCGATTCTCATGATACAACTAGGTGTTAATATAATAAAATCTTAAATTTCACTTCCACTAATTAAGCCATAATTTATTACAGTAATAGCATCTAACCATCCTATAGTGGTTAAAGTGATCAAACCTTGGAGCTACTCTTGGTTGACATGTAGTGCCTATTGATACTTCAATCTTTGAAAATATCTTTTGTTGAGATGAAGGTTTTGTAGATTCTTCTTCTTGTGAATAACATCCCATTCCACTTTTATCATGTGGACTTATTCATTTTCCTAGAACCATTTGAAGGAACTCTTTTTCTTTGACCATCCTTTCATTTACAAGTTTTACATCTACTAGTTCTTGCTTGATCTGCTCACAAGACTTGGTTAGCTCTTTATTCTTAGCCCTAAGATTTGATATTTATTTTGTGAGATCATCAAAATTTATATTTAATGAATAAATATCTTCATCCTTTATTTTTAGTTTTTTACTCAACTTTGTACAAAGATTTTGAAAAGATAAAATTTCATTACATAAAAGTTCATACCTTTCTTCATCATTTTCAAATTCATCATCTAAGGTGCCAGAATCATCATCTATGAGGACCATACATTTGAGATGTGAATCTTTTATGGCCTTATCCACTTCTTCTTCATTTTGTTCTCCATGATCCCAACTAGTGTAGAAGTTGGTCTTTTTTGTTTCCATATCACTCCCATCGCTCCATTGCAACCTGCCATTACTAGGATATTTAGAGGTCACATGTCCTCTTCCATCACAAACCCAACATTCTATTGAAGAAGAATCAAAATTAGAACTTGAAAATTTTTATGTCTTTCCTTACCTTTTAATTGATTGGATCTTTGTTGATTGAAGCACTTATACCTTTTTTCCATAAGCTTTTATAGCCTTCTTGATAGAAGTAATATTTCTTCTTCGCTACTCACATCTTGCTCAACAAGTTCTTTTTCCTTAGAAGTAGATTTTAGAGAAATGGACTTTCTTTTATTGCCCATTCATTTACAAGGTTTATTTCATAAGAAATAATAACACTTTGAAGCTCTTCAAATTTTAGAACTAAAAAATCTCAAATATCCTCCATGGTTGTAATCTTAGGCCTAAATGTTGGTTGTAGAGTCAAAATCATTTTTATTATTACATCTCTTTCAAGTAGATCCTTGCCTATATTCTTGATTTCCAAAAGTAGATCATTTTCCCTAAAGAAATGATATTTTAAAATTTTACATTCTCTCATACTAAGTTTATCATACTCACTTTGCAAAACTAAAAGTTTAGATTGCTTAATTATCGATGTTCCCTCATGGATAGCTTGTAAAGTTTTCCAAATTTCTTTAGTTATTTTACATCCAGCTATTCTGTTAAATTTAGATTTATTCAATTCACAATATAAAAAAAATTTCTTTAGAATCATGCATAAACTTATCTCTTTCTTATTGTGTCCACTTGCTCTAGGGCTTAATTATCTTTGTTGTGCTATTAATGGATGGTGTGTAGCCTTCAAGAATGAACTCCCATACTTCAAACTCCATAGACTCGAACAAGCCTTGCATCCTTGACTTCCAATAGATAAAGTCAAACCCATCAAACATTGGTGGCTTTGTGTAATATTTCCCCTCCATAGTTCACTCGTGAAAGTTGATGTTGAACAAAAGAGTACCAGGCTTTGATACCACTTGAGGATCGAGAACTTAGAAGGGGGGATGAATAAGTTCTCCAAATTAAAATTAAAAAACCATAGAAATAACATCCAAACTTTATGTGGTTTTCCAACTTGTTTATGTCCACACTCAAAGGATATAATGCTTGCACTCCTCTGGAATTATTTCTCTAAAATGTGTTTTGAAGGGTACCACATCTTGTACAAGCTCTAAGCTCTGCACCAAAGTGTTTCATCACTATGAAACCACTCAAACCCAGAAGGTCCCAACAAGCTTATAATGTGGTTTTAAGGATGCCACAACCTTTAAAAAATTAAGCTCCACTCTTGAGTTTTTTAATGTTGCACAAATACTCCATCCCATAGGATCTTGACAAACTCAATTACAAATGTCTTCTTACAAGAAGCACATCAACCCCACAAGGCTACAAGAAAGAGAGAAAAGAAAACAAAAGAAAAGAGTGTAACTTAACTTAGATATCCTTGTACTTTAAAGCATAGTTCTATAAAAAAACAAGAAAATGATATGAAAAATGAAGTACACAAGTGCAATGACATAAGATAGATAATGTATGCTTTAATGTTGATAATTCTTTAACAATACCCAAGAGAATGAAGTCTTCTTATAGCCTTAGAGTTTTTGAAAATACCTTAGAATTCATGAAATAGCTAATGGCTACTGTAGATGTCTCATTCAAGATTGGTAAGTCTTTCTAAAATTGACTTCAATTCTAGGAAAACATCTCCTCTATAAGTGGGATGTCTCTTGGGAGACGTCTTCCTTTGAAAGGAGATGTTTCCTATTTTTGGAACGTGTCTTCCTATGCTAGAATTCTTCTCAACTAAGACACCTTTTCTTTCTTGGAGACATTTGCTCTACTTTTGAGCTCTAGTTCCTAAGGCTTTCTCTTTCTATTTTAGCTTCCTCTTGATCACTAGAGCATCTTCTTTTAGCTAGTAGTCTTCATACTCATCCATGCTCCCTTGAGTCCTTATAGTCACTATTTTGACATCTCTTTGTAGATCTCATTTAGGCCTTGCAAAAATCATCCCATTCCACAAACATTCTATGTTTTTTATTTTTCTTAAGGCTTTAACATATCAAAAGGTCAACATTCATCACTAACGCTTCCTCTTCATGCTTGATTCTATAGTTGTTAAACCATGCTAAGGGATGCTTGCAATGGTGAAATAAGGTTACAAGGAAGTGTTACAATTTTGATAGGAAATAAAGACTATATTGGTTATCAGAAATGATCACATGGGTTAACAAAGAATTCCAAATGTTGAAATTATGGTTATGGTGTGGAAGTGACATGCTTGCTAATTGAAGTAATCTTCATGCTTCGTGCTTTGAAGTATTGGTCACTTGGTAATATGTTTAAGGAACTAGCACTCCACTTCAAGGATTCTTTAGCTATTAAGACCCTTCCTTTGTTTGTTTTCAGCCACTTTATTTGACTTTAGGCTTCATTTTTCCTCTTGTCTTTCTTGGCAATTTTCTCCCCCCTTCTTTTTTTAGGGGTAAAACATTCATTTGGATTCAATGCTAAGGCTGAATTTTGTTTCGTTTTCTCATTGAATGAGATGTTTTACATTCAACAAAATTGCTATTGGATACTGTTAAAGAGATGTCACATTGTTAGGATGAATAAGTGTTAAACATAGATCTTTGTTGTTATTAGGGTAAGGATGTTTGTCATTTTTCTACAGGATATGGTTGAAGAGGGGTAACAAATGTGATATGAGGCAAACACTCTTGGAATAGTGGGATAAGCTAAACAAATATTGCACATTATGATTGCTTAGTAACTTGCTACTATGATGAGTCATATCTTTGTGATGAATTTAGGCTTCATACTACAAGAACAACTCCAATAGGACAAGAAAATAAGTCAAAGAATACATGTTATTACAAGATACTGCATAAGGATGCATGTGGTAATAGGTAGAATATAGGTCACCATAGGTTACAATAAGTACAATATGAGGAACTTGTATTTTGTTACATAGAGTCATATAAAGCTTGCAGTTCATATGTCATGCCAAAAAGAAAGAGTGAGGTTACACAAGATCGCTTGTTATAGGCTACAATATTTATTGATGTCCATCATTCGTTCATACCTACAAACAAAGATAAACAAGGGTTGTAGGAAAATAGTTTAGCATTAGATATAATAAGGTTTGAGATAGAAATGATTGACCAGGTTGGCCAATTCATTTCCATCTATATCTATTAGTTTGAATGTCCCATTACCATAGGCATTGGTAACCAAGAAATGTCCCCTAAGAACTTTTCTACATGTTCATGAATGATCTCAAGAATAGGGTCTTCTTCCTTGAATTTTCGTCTATTCAAATAATGATCATGTTTTTTTTTTAGATCTCCTAATATTTTTTGATCTAAGCAAGTGTTTGTATTTGTTGCTCCTTGACCAAATCAAGATCAATGATATGTAGCATCTTGTTTTGTTCATTGTTGATGGAGTTAGATAGAACCATCATTATGGATGGTACCTAAAATTTAAGATGAAAAATAGCTTCATATCCATAAATAGGGCTATATGGGGTGATACTAGTTATGATTCAAAATATTGTTCTATAGGGAAAAAGTGCATGCATTAATCGTTCATGCCACTTATGTCTACTATTATTTAGCATCTTTTTAAGTAGGTTTATGATGACTTTTTTGCTTGCTTCAACTTGTCCATTGGCTTGAGGATAGTATGGTGATGAAAAGGAATATTTAATGCTTAGTTGATTACAAAAGGTTTGTGTTTCTTAGCTACTCAACTATGGTTCATTGTCTATGACTATAGTTAAAGGTATGCCAACATGGAACACTATGTTATCTAGTATGAATTTATAGACTTGTTGGGACATTATTTTCCTTAGAGGAATAACCTTAAATCACTTTGCAAAATATTATAGTGATGATGAAACTATTCTTTGCAAAATAATTAGGCATTATAGGTTCAATAATGTCAATTTCCCATTGTTGAAATGGCCAGGTTATCTGAGTAGTATGTAACTCAATTGGTGATACATGTATTAAGTTACTATGATGTTGATAGGTTTCACAAGTCTTAACCTTATATGGGAAATCACTTTCCATATAGGGCCAATAGTATCCTAATCATTGAATCTTTGCAGCCATGGCTCTAGGTCCTAAATGTATTCCATAAACACTTTCATGAGCTTGCTCAAGGATTGTGTGAGCTTCAATTTTTCCCAAGCACACTAATAATATGCCATCATAAGACCTTCAAAATAATGTCTTATTAGCTACTATGACATATTGTTTTGATCTTTTGTGTACAATATCCTTTTGAGAAGTAGTTAGGTTCTATGGAGATTCATCATACATTGGGTAAAACATGATATCTTCATACCATTCATTTTGAGGAACATTGTCAATAGTGACTATAGAAAGGCCTTTAGTATTATACGTGATGGAAAGAGCACAGTTCTCTATTAAGAAAGGTAACTTGCTAAACACATTTGGCATCACAATTAGGGCTAAGGCATTCTTGATTTGAGGTAGATGTTGGATGTCAACATCCATAAATTGTTACATGAATTTCTTAGCTAACTCATAATAAGGTTTTAAATGTTTGTATTTACATGTATAAGCCTCAATTACTTGGTTAACCACAAGCTGTGAATTACCTTTTACCATCAAGCATTGGATTCCTTGGTTATGAGCTACCATTATTCCTCTAATAAACCCTTCATATTATACCACATTATTGGTACTTGGAACTTGGAAATGATAAGAAAAATGTTGGATTACATTGGAGGATGATGTTATGATGGTAGTTGCATTGGCCCCATGGCTAGTTGAAGCCCTATCAAAGTGCATGATCAGCTCGTAATCCTAGGATGCTTCATTAAAAATGTTAACATGTTCATCAAGGAATTCAGGATCGATTGTTACATTATCCTAACTAAAAAAGCTATTAGTTTTACAACTATAGCTTGATCATTCATTGAGGCTTGCAAGATGTGATGCAAGACAAACTCAACTATTATGTCCTTTCACTGGGCTAGATAGCTACTCTCATATATATTGGTGGTTATGACTCTTAGTATATTGTCTTTACATATGACATTGAATTGGCTCTTAAAGAGCTAGTGTCTCCACTTCTTTAAGGAAGTCTAGGGATAGGTAATACTTCTCAACCTCTATGAGTTAGGTCCTATAAGCTATCAATGCATGGCTTAAGTAGTATACAAGTAGCTCTAGTTCATCATCTCATTTTTGATAGAGTAGAGAGGCTATGGATATGTCTAAGATTACAAGGTAAATGTAAAATGGTTTATCATTTTGTGGTGGATACACAGTGGACACTTGGACCAACTTTTTTATAATTTTTTCAAAGGCATCTTGGCACAAGTTAGTTCACTCATTGTGGAATCTCTTCATAAGAAAGTGTTGCATGGATTATAGCTTATCCATAAGCCTTAAGATGAACCTACAAATAAATTGAAATTTTCTTTATAGTCCCTGTAGCACCTAAAGGTTAGTAGGTGCTACCAAGTTTGTTATGGCCTTAACCTTATTAGGATTGACACGTATCCTATCCTCTAATACTATGAGACCAAGCATCTTACTAGTTTTGATGTTGAGGACACCCTTCTTAGAATTAATTCTTAGTTCATATTTGAGAAATTATTGAAGTCATAAGTTAAGGTTATGTGCATGGTCATCTTCTGTCTTGGACTTGATCACTATGTCATCAATGTAATCATTAAGTAATTGTAGCATGAAATAACAAAATATGTAGGTAATACTTCATTGATAGATCACATCCACATTCTTTAGACTAAACGGCATCATGATATAACAAAAACTTTCCTAGAGGAACATGAAGGTCCTGTATAGTTAATTTTCTCGGTTGATCATAACTTGGTTGTATACTAGAAGTCATCCATAAAGGACAATAAGGCATGTATAGCTATGGTATTGGTAAGTTGATTTATGCTAGATAATGGAAAATAATCTTTAATTATTGCCTTATTAAGGTCTCTAAAATTTATACAAACATGAATGTTCCCATTCTTATTGGAAACTACCACTATGTTAGACACCTAATAAGCATAGTCAACAACATAGATGAAACTAGCTTGATAGAGTGTCATGATCTTATTATGAACTACCAAGGTTAGATTTGGTCTAATTTTACATACATTTTGTTTGACATATTTGATACTAGTTTCAAGTATGATATTATGTTATACTAACTATAGGCCAAGACGTTTCATATCTTTATATGACTAGGCAAAGGCATTGATGTTGTCTTGGAGGATCTTGGTGATGCCTTAAGCCTACTGTGGATCAAGTAAGGAACTTAATTTCAATGTTTCCTCCTCACCATTGTGTGTTGTGATGGTAACTTTAGCTAAAGAATCCACAATAATGTCACTAGCCTCAAGGTCAAGGGATTTGATTATGTGTTCAGGCCACTCGAGAGGTTTTCTATGGAGGCTACATGATCAAACCAGCTTTTAGGCTCAAGATCTAGGTAATCAAGTTTAATGAATCACTCAACATTCCCATAAGATTAATTCAAGCTCATAGGTAAGCTAAATTATGCCCATGTGTCCATATTCTAGTCCTACACATCAACCAAAAGTACATTAAATGGCATCTTTGTGATAAAATTGTTAAATAATGTAAACTGTTGTAATTATAGACAAAAATAAGATTAGTTTAGGCTAGAACATGGTGAAATAGGGCTAAGCAAGGCAAAGTATGATGGAATAAAATTGAATACAATCACATGTTGCTAGTTTTAGTTCTTAGTGGGCCATGGTTGGGGTCTATCTGACTTAGTTTGATCACTTGTAAGCTGGGTAGGATCGTTGCAAGGCTTGTTGGAGTGCCTTTGGCTAGGAACTAGCAACCCTAGACTGAGTTCTTACTTGCCAAACATTCATACGTTAAGCCCATATGTAGGCCAACATATGGAACTAGTATCCCAGCATGTAGGATTGGGCCATGTAGTTTCTAGAGGATTTTAACTCAATTTTTGGCATTCTTGGGCTCTTGTGGAAACTCCTAGACTTTGTAGAAGGGTTTGGATATCTTGTATGGCCATTTTAAGGTCATTTTTGGCTAAGATAAAGCTTTTTTATGGCCCATATAGTGGTCCATATGCTAGCCAACATATGGAACCTAGGCTTCTAGCATACAAGGTTGCAAAATTAGTTTAAAGGGGCTCTCTTTGACTCATTTTTTGTTAATGTAGGATTTTGACATCAATGCAATGGATTGGAAGGTATGATGACTCAATTTTGAGGCTAGTTTAAGTTAGTAGAAGGCTTACAAGGGATCCACATGTTCACCTAGATGTTGGGTAGTGTATGGGGCTATGGCTCCAACATGTAGGAGACTAATTCTTGATTTTATGGAGTACCCAAGGTTGGCTTCATTATAATACAATGTGTTTAAGGTAGCACACAAGTTCTAGTGTTGAAAATGACTATTTGAAGTCAAAAGGAGTCAAACAAAAGCTATTTTTACATCCATACACTAGCCAGCATTCGAAGCCTAGTGGCAAGCATATAAGCGATTAAAATTCATATTTCCTTAGTTCAAACAAGGTCAAATCATAGATAGCTTCTAATTTAGGGGTCCTAGCCTTCACCAGTCAAATTTCAAGCAATTGTAAGTGCTTCAGACCTATCGAAATTCCTCACACATTGTTCCATATGATAGCCAACATATGGGATCTATGTGTCTAGCATGTGGAACACATATTGGCTGATTTTGGGATAATTTGACTTGGTTTTGATGGGTTTCAAGGACACCAATGACTATGCCTACGGTTTGGCAATCCATAGGATGTTTTATAGGCCATTCTACACTAGAATGAGGTTATTCTATGGCTCATACACTAGTCAATATGTTAGCTAGCATGTGGCACCTACCTTGCTGGCATCTGAGGTTAAAATTTTAGCTTATAATGTCCTTTTAACAAAAATTTTTGCTCCTCTAGGGCTCCAAGTCAATGTTTAGTATCTCATGTTGAAAATGGCTTTCTTTGCCATCATGGAAAGGTAAAGAATAATATTTTCAAGTCTCACATGCTCCACATACATTGGCCAACATATGGATTTCATTTTCCCAACATATAAGGCTTAAACTCATCTTTTAAAGGTTGAAAATTGGTAAACATTTGGGTCATCTTCTCCCTTAGGCCCATAAGCTTGCCCCAATTAATTTTTAAGTCATTTTAATCTAAGAATATTAGTCAAAAGACTTCTACACACTTCCTATACGTTGGCCAGCATATGGGCTTTTTCTTCCTACTCTGTGAGTTAAGGATTGACCAATTTTGATCCTTTTTGAGTTTTATTTCTAGAGCTCCAAAATCATCCATGCCTTTAGCTAGGACTTAAGGCTAAAATTGTTAATTTTGGAGGTTTATTGAGGCTATACATGAGCTTTTGGATCCTACATATTACCATCATATGCTAACTAGTGTATGGGGTTCATCTACCCAATGTACGGAACGCTTAAGCAATTTTTTATAGTCATTTCAACTTACATTCTTGACATCTAGGAGCTTTCATATGGTAGCATCTAGGGTTTTGGGGAGGCATTAAGCTCTGTTGACCACTTCAAGAAAAGGAGGAAATGAGGAAGTTATGCTACATACTAGTTGAAGACTTATAGACTACTTTATAGGCTACATACCTAGTTGGGCATGATTTCCTTGCATATAATCATGTCTTGGTTCTAAACCCTAGCATATGGGATTTTTCTCAATATTATTTTGCTTGGACTTTATGGAGACCACCAAAGGTTAAAAGGCTTTTCAAATGATAATCCTAAGCAAACCTAGCATATAGGGTCTTTATCTTTGTAAACACTGAGTTCACTGTGTTAAGTAGGTGCCCTAGTACACAAGGGTTCCCATTTCAATGCATAAGTACAAGGAAATGTTTTGGGAATTAATGCTTAGCATATGTAATCATCCTAAGCTTGGATTTCATAAGGGAAATGCTTGGTAGCAAGGCTTTGCTAATCAAGGCTCAAATACTTGGTATTTTAGAGCATATTCCACACTTTTCCACCTCTAGAAGTAGCACAATTATAGCAGAAGTGAAGATTTTTCTCTCATTTGGCAACATGATAAAAAGAAAGGGATCATAAAGAAAAATCCCATTCTAGAGGACATAGATGAGGCAATAAATATTATTTTCCAACTTTCAAATCCTTCTAGAAGCAAGGGATCTTCTACTAGGATGGCCATGTACCCATCCTTTACCCTTTTCTATGAATTTTCATCAAATTATGAGGGTGTTTTTCAATGCCTAGGCTTGCTCCAGTGAAAATGTTTTGGTTTATTTGCATTGAATGTTGGATTTAGGTTGTATGGTCATATCTAAATTAAATTTTTATCCTTCGAGATTATTTCCACAAAGATTTGAATTCCTTTCAAACTTGTTCCCTGCATTCATGCCCAAATTTTTCCAAAAAATAGATGAAGTTTGCTATTTTGTATAAGGTTGTGGAATAGAATATATAGTTTTAGAGTTCATAGTGTTATCACATGAGGTTTAAAAATTACACTGGAGGTGGAATCATTTTGTTTAGAGTTTTTATGAATTTTTTTGTAATCAATGCATAGTGTTTTTGGTCTTTTCCATGGTTTTTGGTCCAAAAGATTAGCAATGTTTACCATGCTAGGATCACTTTTTGTAAGTTTCCAAGATCCTTGGGGGTTTCTAGGGTAATGTAGTGGGATTTTGAATAATTTTTGGAATTTTTTAAATTTTTTTCCTTTTTTCCAAAGGTTTTACTATAGCTTTTTCACTATAAATTTGGTTTTTTCAATAAAAATCCAAGTAATTTTGAGGTACAATTTTACTTTTTATCAAGATTTTGGTACAGCGTTAGAGGAGGATTTAAATCTTTTTAGCCTTTTTTCTAGTGTTTTTAGCTAGAAATAATTTTTTTAGAATGTTTTATGAATTTTTTTAGCCATGGGAATTTTCTTAATTAGTTGCAGTTTTGGTTTTTCAGGCTTTCTAGCTTGTACTAACTATTTTGATCATTTTTTTGCCACTTTTGAGCTATGTCCAAGATCCTTGGATGTCATTTTCATCTTAAGGGGTCTTAGACTAAGTTTTGAAATTTTTGAATTTTTTCCGTATTTTTCCTAGAAGTTTTACTACAACTGTTTCACTATAAATTTTTTTTCTTCTTATAAACTTCAAATAAATCCAAGCTAAAATTTTAATTTTTTAAGGCTACTAGTACAATTTTGGTGAGAGATTTAGGTTGTTTAAGGCATGTTTCTAGTGTTTTTGACTATAAATAACTTTTTAAAATTTTTTACAAATTTTTTTCTAGCCATGGAAACAACCTTGATGAGTTGCAATTTTGGCTTTTGAGTTTTTAGCTTCTTTAGATATATTCATAGCATTAGGAATTATAATTTGGTTTTAGATACCATTAAAAAGTTTTTTTGACTACTCTAGCTATCCTGCAATATTGTTAGAGGTTGCTAGGTAGCATGTGGGATGTTTTGTGATGTGGTTTTTTCCACTATTCTCCTTGAATCCCATCTAATCCCCAACATACAAGCCAATAGAGTAGTTTTGTTATCATGTATTTTGCTAATTATTATCTATAATATTTTAATATTGTCCAATTTAGCTTACCAATTTGGTCAATATTTGCTTTTATGCTAATTATTTGTCTAACAATTCACTATTTGTACATTCATGTCAAGTGCTCATGAAAATGTTAGTGGACTTAATTTCAATTTTTTATGGTAAAAGCTAATGAATTTGATTATTTTATATATTTTTATGCAATCATGTGTAGCACCTATGGCATTACATTTGTTATTTTTGGCTTCAATATTGTGAAACTTTTGCTTATTGTCATCAAGTTTCTTAATAGCTATATTGCTTATTATACAAGGCATTTTTAATCTCATTCTTATTGTTATCACACTAGTCAAGATCCTATGTTACATAGGGATACCTACACAGAATAGCTTAATCCCCAACATGGTTCTTGATCATAGCTCAGTGTGCTTTAGACCTAGGGCAAAAGAGTTCCTAGCATATTAACTTCAAAACTTCAATATGATCATGCGGTCACACTTTGTCATGGATATTGTACCTATTCTTGTAGAGAAACTTATAATAAGATCTAGAAGCTACATTGCAATGTTCATGGGAGATGATCCCAACACTAGAGTAGAGGGTGAATTGCACAATGATTTGTCTATACTAGGGGTACAAAAGTCATCCTAGATCTAGGACATGACTAAGTATGCCTAATATAATGCTAAAAATAGCCTAATGATAGGCCATTATATCAATAATTTATTTTAGAATCCTCCTAGAACCTTCTATATTTTTCAAGTGTAAGCTCTAGCCTAATTTTTCATTTTATTATTATTTTTGTTAGGCTATTTTCTCTAATATTTTTGTGTTCTCATGTTGTAGGTATAGGGTAAACAATGGAGGATTGATCAAAATTGACAAAATTTTATCCCTATCATACATAGCCTTGGAAGTATTTATACAAGGCCAAGTTGTGAGATTTGAATTGTTGGAGCAACTATGTGATGAACTTAGTAGGTATACCTCCTAGTTTTCTCAGGTTTATAATAGGTTTGTGGCCACTAAAACTACTCATACCTGGTGGGATCTTTCAAAGTTAGAAACACATGCATCCATGGTTTCCAAGGTCTCAATGTTGCCTAAGCTAAGTAAGTAGGTTTTTGTTTAGGTAAGGCCAACATTTTATATTTTCTTTTCTCTTTAGTTATTTGGTTTTTAATTAGTTAGTTGGTTTTAACTTTTTTGGTTATAAATTTAAATATTTTTTCCTTTGTATGGTCTACCTATGTTAAAAAATAATGGGTTAGTTACATTAGGTTATAAGTCCCATGCATAATTCTACTTTTATTGTGATCACCTCAAGCCATGTAGAAGACAAAATCATCATTACAGGGGATGAATTAGACTCATCATAGGAGTGGTTGGCCCATAAAGCTCCTAGGGAGATCTAGCAAAGGATCTCTAATGTAGGTTTGCTTGATTTATTCATGCTTCCTAGCCCATCGATGCCTATAGTAGAGATGTTGAATGTAATTGATTACTTTGACAAAGGAGTCAATAAGTTTGTCTCTCATGTACATGGTATGCCTATTTTTCTGAGCATCAATGAGTCTACATTCAGTGATCCTTCTATGTACCTTCTAGTGGCATCAAATTCTCCATAAGAGTAGGGAAAGAGGTGAGCCATAGATAGAAGATGGAGGAATGGCTTAACTCTCATGGAAATGGAGAATTGAACTTTGATTAGTGCAAGGTCAAAGAAGCCAATGAGACGTATCCTCTATTTTATTTTAGAGTGTTTCTTTTGTTGTTGTCATACAAGAAGATCATAGGTATTTAGCAGGCTTCAACCATGAAAAATATCCTCATCGATGGTACTAGGTTCAACTAGGCTATGTTCTTAGTCTCTGGGTTATAGGTTGAAATCTGAAAATTTTGTAATAACCTTGACACAATACATCATATGCACTTTACATTCTTTGCTGCATATCTTAGAAGGTTTGCAAAATTCCTAGTGATTAAGAAAGATGGAAAGTGGGTGAGCTATGATCCCTTCTAGTTTTCTAAACCTTGGATCAAACACATTATTCCAATGATACATGTTCTGAAACACCCTAAAAAATTTGAAGTCATTCTTGCTTCACCAGGCCTTGCAATCTGCACAACACCACAACAATTCTTCAGGAGGAGAACTCTCTGAGTTCAGGCTAGCCGGTTCGACAAATTTTCTACTTTGGGCATAAACAAGCTCTACGGGTCACCCTGCCTGTCCACCCAAGTAGCTTGGCCAATTGATAGCCTACTCAAAAATGGTGCACAGAGTTGGCAGCAACATTCTAGATGCACGAAACAGTTTGGCAAGTTTTCTAAGTCACGAAGTCTGCTACGCTACGCTATGCCCCACTGTGTAGCATAACAATCTTCAGAAAGAAACTACAAAATGAAGTGTCATGCTACACTACGAGGCATAGCATAGCATGGCAATAGCTATACAACCAGTTCCCTTACTCAACCTTAAGTCCTTCAATAATGTCCCTTTTTGTCAGGAAGCAGAAGACCATGTCTACTGCTACGCTACACTGAGCTACATGGCGTAGTGAGGCATAGCAATCCAACAGAAGAGATAGAAGGCAGCTCAAAGGGTCGAATCAACAAGTTTTCAAGTCTCGCAGAAGGAAAATTTGCAAATTGGAAAAGTTTGTAGCATAGCATAGCATAGCAAACATGAAACACACATGCAGCGGAATACACGATAAGGTGCTACGCTACGCCAAGCATGCTATGCTACAAAGCACAGTAAGGCATGCAGGTGGTTGTGTGGCATCAATGCAATTCACCTAATTGGACCGTTGGAACACGTCTCCAAATGTTGACAGTGCAATTATGGTGTGGTAGGCTCACAGCTACGACACAACAGGCTCGCATTACAACGGTCTTGCAGGTCCAACAGTCATACATGGCATGTGTAGTGCCAGCAAGTCAACATGGGCTTGGGGCACATGGCATCCAAACCACCCCTTTCACATGCCCTTTAGTCCTATTAATACCCCAATGAGTAGTACTCAAATGGTGGGTTGGACTATCTCTAGAGGTTCAAAAAAGAAAGCATCATAACATCGAGCACTGAGCATTGTAAGCTTTCTGTTTGACACTACAAATAGTTAGCATCTTTAGCTAGAATTTTGTTCTATCTCCCTTTCTACCACCTTGGTAGAATCTCTGCATTGTCAGTGCCCAAGGCCATGCCCAAGCACATAACTTGTTTTTCTCTACACGTCTTGGTTACTCTTGGGATCTTTGCACTCCGCCACGCTGTGCAACTGACTATATCCACCTTGATAGAGCAAGCTTGTAGCTTTAGAGTGGTGCATTTTTCTAACTGTATTTTACCTTGTTTCCTTCTTATTGTTGCATTTTTACACTTTTTTTGCTTTATTTACTCTCAAGCATTATGTCACATTTTCGTCCCCATTTTCAAAACCATATGTTGGAAAAGGCTATATAGATGCCGATTAAGTCCCTATCTAATCGACCAGACTATTCAGGGCACCCTATATCCACACACACCTGTACCGCCTGAAATTGCCGATCACCGGCTGGAAAGAAACAGAGACTGTGGGATCGCAGGACACGCAAAGAAGACCCTGCCTTCGCCTGAGGATGAGCTGGAATGCATGAAGGCAGAGCACCTTGGGTGGTCCACACGCGGATCAGACGAGGATTTACCCGCACGTATGCCGAAGTGCTATATGCTGGGTTATGCATAAATAGTGTAAATGGGCATAAACAAGAGCGTAAATCGCGTAGTAGATATAACAGGGCGTAAACGTAAACGAGCGTAAACAGAAAACATGCGAGAAATTGACGCAAACTGTAAACTGTGGTATTACAGAGTCAGAATACAGCGCACCGGTCTGACGCAGTTGTGATGAACACAAGGCAGACGAAAAGCCCTGGTGGATGCAGGGATGACTTGGCGGATTTGCACGGTTGGCGGAGCGTAGAGACTGTGTGCACGGCGTACAGGGCTTTCCAACGTAAGAGGGTTTCAGATCTGGTGTGCAGCATAATTGTCTTTGGTATGCTCTGGGATTTTTGCCAACTGTTCGGTGTGAAGTGGAAAAGTGGGGTTTTTATACCGGTTGTTACGCTAGACTCGGGTTAGGAGACACATGGCGCGTTGACTGGGTGCATACAATTTACAAATATACAACATATTACATCTGCTGGGCGTATACGCTACATCAGGCCGGCGTACACGTTGGGCGTATATGCTGGACGTGCTGGGCATGTGAACTTGGGTGGAAATGCCATGGATGTTGGGTGTACCCGCTGAAAATGGCTGGGAGTATACGCCGGGCATATACGCTGACAGCTGCGAACTTGCTTCAATTCTTGCTCTTCGGTGCTATCTCCATTCTGTCATTGAGACTTCATCGTCGGGCGTGTGCATCTGTGGTGCCGAGCATACAGGCAAGGCATGTACATTGGGCGCGTAAGTCATATGTCTGCTGGGCGTATACACTGGGCATATACGCTGGGGATTTCGGGCGTATACACTAGGCATATACGCTATTGATGCTGGGCGTATACGCTGGTACTGCACTTAGCGAAAAGTAAGCCTTTTGATTCCAGAAGTTGCAATGTGCAATGCCAAATGTAGCCATGGCCATTTGTGAATCCCGGGGACATGCTTCTTGCTTGGGAAGCACTAAGCTCGAAATTTTGTGGTGTTTCATTTGCCCCTCTTTGTTGACGCTTGGAGGAATCTACCCAAGAAGCATCGACAAAGAAGTGCAAAACACCACAAGTAACTTGATATAGACTTTGTTCTTTGCCACGTGACTAGATGTCATTGCACCGTGTTCAGTAGTACATGGGATTGAAAAAGGAAAATTTGTAGCTGATAGGAGAAGAGCGATTGTGGGGAGTGGTGACTACCCAAGAAATTATGCTGGGAGATGGGGTGCCCGGGTGTACGACATGCTAGTCCTTGTCAATAGCAATTGTTTAGCAGACTCGAAGTTCAGACATGCGATGGGCATCCTTTGGCGGAACAAGGCTCTTGGTTAGTGTTCAAGAGCACTTGTTGGCAAGACCAAAGCCATGGAGAGTTGTGTTACATGCTTTGGAGGAACAGGGCTTGTGTTTAATGTTTAGGGGGACCTGTTGGCGGAGAGCTAGATCCATGCAACTATATGCTTCTTGACCATTTTAGACATGAGTACTTGGTTTTGAGACAACTGCTCTCCCGCCTAGGGCTTATATGGGAAGTGCCAGGAGTCTCGTTTTTTTTTTGGAAATTGTAAACTCTACATTGATTTTGTACTCATGTGTGACAATACGTGACAACATGTTAAAAATTTTGGGTGTACTGGATGTATCAGAAGTATGGTTGAATAAAATGTGTTTGTGAACAGATAGGGAATGAGTCGGTGAATGGGGATGTACTAGTGAACAATTTGATTTAATCTCGCCATGTGTGCTGTGAACATTGTCTCATCTTGTCGTTTGCGATGAGATGCATTCTTGTGCGAAAACCTTTGGGTGTCATCTTGCAAACACAACTCCAAGGAGACAAGAAAACCATGAGTGAATGATCGAGCTCAGACTTACACGGTGGCAAGTTGTATGTCGATAGCAGCAGCGTTGGTAGAATCTCCTGATGGTGGGTGATGCAGTGATGAAGCGTGAATGTGGCGGCAGATTGATGAACCAGCGATGAACTTGCTAGTTTATAGTCTTGGCGGACTGCCATGGGTTAGTTTTATGTCGTAACCCATTGGACATTGCCTGTTTAGCATCGTGGCGGATGTTACATTGCCAGTTTTTAGTCTTAGCGGACTATGAGGAGGCAAGCTAGTTTATAGTCTTAGCGGACACTGTGAGGTATCAGTTTACCGTCATGATCCTAGGACGAGCTATGGTATCAGTTTATATTCATGATTCCAGAATGAGCTGTGGTATCAATTTATAGTCATGATTCCAGGACGAGCTATGGTAGCAGTTTATAGTCATGATTCCAGGATGAGCTATGGTATCAATTTATCGTCATGATTCCAGGACTTGCTATGGCGTTAGTTTTAAGTCATAACCAAGGACTGTTCTATGGTATTAGTTTACCGTCATGATCCCAGGACAAGCTGTGGTATCAGTTTATAGTCATGATTCCAAGACTTGCTATGGCGTTAGTTTTAAGTCATAACTGTTGGCGACCGTTTGGGACGCGACCGCCAATGAGTGTCCTCGAACAGGATTTAGGTGCTTGCTGGTCTCTGGCAACACCAAGGCCCAGATACCTCCAAATGAACTTAGTAGTTAATGTGAGTATGTGTGTGTGCTGTTGCGGTGTGCGGTTGTGAGAAATGTAATGATTGCGTTGTGTGTAAACTACAAATGACTTACTTTAAAGAGATTCAGCCAACTTTGCCAAGTACTGTGAGTTGTTGAAAATTTCCTATTTTGTTCAACTGCCTAGTCTATGCGGTCCTTATAATACCTACTTGTAACAAATAAAATTTTGCAAAAACATTTGAGCACAACTCCGCAATCTACTCCTAATTTTCCCCAGAGAAAGAGATAGTTCCACAAGAAAACTAGAAATAGAGCAAGATTCGATGGAAATA
>MNCI01012886.1:106519-127820 GCA_015680685.1 Gnetum montanum
TATCGTTATGAACATGGGGGCTATTGTTATTTCCCCTGTTTTCTTGTCCACCCTAATGTTGCCATCATGGAAGCTCAAGGGTTTAGGATTGGTCCCGTGAGATGAGTACATTACCGCATGGATGGCGGGTTCATTTGGGGGCAAGTCCTCGCTTATCGGGATCGACGTTAACATGCGTACTAGAGCTTCTCGATGTGTTTGGGATGTTAGCACCAAATCGTACAAGCTCAATGAAGTGTTCTTTTGCTTCAATGCTTGGGTGAATTATGTCAAGGCCGTTGCTAAATCTTTACTATTTGGAGCGTTTTTATCAATGATAACTGGGTCCATTGGGCCCAACAGTTTTATTTCATGTTTTGTTGGTTTGTCATATTTTTTCGAAGTTGTCGTTTTAAGCGGTTCATGTTTTTCAGATGATTCACCTTCATTTCCCACGTTTTATTGGTTGTTAGACGACGACATAGGCACAGAGTTAAGTGGAATGGACTTAGGTGGCCCCAGACCTAACCGTTGGCGTTCCTTCTCCATACGTTCATGTGTAAGCCTATCTACTAGGCATTCTCGTGTGTGGTGTGGAGGTGGGGCTGGTCTTGGAGCCTCGGGCTACCCTGGGATTCGCACCACATACGGAGCTGGGCAGGGTTGCGGTTGTGCTGTTGGAGGTGACTGGTTAGAAGGTGGGCCAGGGACCTTGATGATGTAGGGACTGGGTTGGCCCGGTGCTTGTGAGATGGAGGTTTGGTAATCATTAGGAGTTTTGGGTATCCTAACGACATACGGAGTTGGTTTTAGTGGAGGTTGGACCTCCGTTGTTGCGACCGTGGGTGGTACCCAGACTACGAAAGGAGTAGGCAGAGTATGAGGGGTTGACGCATTTGAGGGGACAATGGGAGGGACATGTACTACATAAAGTTTGTCCCGTGTCATGGCGTTAGGCGTGGGCGTGGGCACAACGGGGGGAATCTGAACTACGAACGGCCTATTAGGTGTTTCCTGTTTATACTGGGGATAGACAGTGTTAATGTGTGGTGCTTCGAAGTCATCATCAAGGTAGATTGTATTAATGACGTAGGGTGCCTCCTTGGTGTTCAGGGGATCTTTGTACACCCCCATAGCTTGATTCTGCGGTTGGACCGGGTTGGCTTTGTCAAAAGTGATTTGGCCTTCATCGATCATCCATTGAATATCTTGCTTCAAGGTGAAACAGTAATCTGTACCGTGTCCGTTTCGTTGATGGTAGTCGCAAAAGCGATCCATTATGAAGCCTTTGGGTATGGGAGGCTCATCCGGTGTTGCTAAACTTGGGTTCTAAACGAGTTGGCAGAACCGGTCATGTCTCTGGATGGCCGCGAGGGACAACTGTTTATGCTTCATCAGCCCAACCTTCAGGAGTTGATCGAAGAGCTGGGAAGGCTTCATTGGCAGAGGCGTGTATTGCGAGGGTTCTTTCCTCTCGAATTTTTGCGTATAGTTCGTTGGGTTTTGCGATGATGATGATTCTAGCGCGGCTGTGGGAGTTGGTTTATTGTAGTTAGTAGGGGCTACGGGTGGTTTGTTTTGTTGTTGTGCCCCTGCTATCGCCGCTATAGTTGCCTTAGCCTTCTCTTTATCTTTTTTGGTGTGTTGATTCTTAAAGGCTAGGTATGCAGGGTCATGGCTGTTTTGGGCTGCTTCTTCTATGTTTTTAATTTTTACAAATGCTTGGTTAAGATCATGCGCGTTAAGGTAATACAGCTTGGATTTAAAGAAATCGTTAACAACTCCTTTTAGAATAGTAAGCAGGTAGGTATGGGAGATTGGCTCATGCAGTTCGTTGAGAGTGGCGCTCCATCTCTGAATAAATTTCTGTACAGGTTCAAGCGGTGCTTGCTTAACCTGTATGAGGCTGTCCAGGGTGGCCTCGGGTTTCAAGTTGTACTTGAACCGAGTCACGAATTGGTGTAATAAGTCTTCCAAGGAGAAGATGGAATTCCTTGGCAGGGCCCGATACCAATCAAGTGCCCTCCCTACGAGGGACATGGGGAACACTCGGAGAATGGAATGGGGCCATGCCTGGAGCAGCGCGCATTCTAGCCTAAATGTTATCAAGTGTGCATTGGGATCTGTCTCCTCGTTGTATTTGGTTAGTGTTGGTAAGGGAACACCTTTGGGCAAGGTTAAGGGTGGGATAGATGAGCTGATGGGGTCATCTTGGTAGAAATCCACTACCTTCAGCTCCCCGTTGGTGGCTATTTTGAGGCGTTTTACCTCGTTAGCTAATTCTTGCTTCAGTTTCTTGGCATCCGCCCAATCTTGGGCACTCGGTAGCATGGCAGCTTGAGGTTGTGCTATATTATATAGGTTAGACTGTTGGACGGTGGGTTGAAAGGCCGAGAGTTGTGCAGCCGGGGGTTGCACTTGTGGCACGTGATAGGGGAACGGCTGTGGTTGCTGTGGCGGCGGCTGTACTGGGGGAACGTTGGCTGGTTGCACCATAAGGGGTGGGATGTTATAGTGAGGAGGTTGATGTTGTGTTTGAGCACCCATCGTTACCCATTGTGCAGCTACGCTTTGTGGAGGGACCCCCTGTTGGGTTACGACAGTAGAAGGGGCTATATGCGTTTGAATGTGCGGGATATAGTGAGCGGATGTGGATGCCGGTATTACGTGTGGCATCCCTATCACTCGGGGTGGGAGTGTCACTCCCATGCTATCATGAGGGGGCAGTGCTTGTGAAGATGGGCCAGCTACTGCATCAAGGATGATGGCGAGAGGGAGTGTGCTGAATTGCGGGTCAGTTGAAGGTGGCACATGAGCAAATGAGGATGTGTGCGAGGGAGGCATTTGTGTGTGAGTTAGTCTGAGGGGTTGGATGGGGATGATCTCCCCTGTACCAGGATGAAAAATGGGGTTAACGTGTGCTTGTGGGCTCAGAGTGTGGTAAGAATCCTCGTGTTCAGATTGAGCGGCAAATTCGTCCTCTTCCTCTAGTTGGGACTCTAGTGCAGGCTGATCCAAGGAGTGTCTCCTTTGCAAGAGGAGCTATGTGACGAGCTCCGAATACTGCTCTGGAATAGGGATGACATCATATGGCTCTGTAAAAGAGTTCAAACTGCCTCTTTACCTCCAGTTCAGCTCAGTTTACAGCCAGTCCAGCTTGTATCTTAATGCATATAAAATTATACTGATCCTGGGTTATGATGTTGGAGGCCGGGTCTCTCCCTTGTAACCTTAGGGACCAGCAGGGCCCTGCGGTGGGTTGTACTCCCAGGTGTTGCGTGACAGGCTATTGGACAGCCATGGTATCCACAACGTCAGTTACTTGAGCTGTTGCAATGGTGGTGTTCACGGGGTTCATGATGAATCATTAAGGGTATGACACAGGGTAGAGGAGCGAAATTAGTGTACTTGGTACAGCGTGAACTAAGGGACAAAGTGCAGTGTATACGCTTCAACATTCAGCATATGGCATCGGCGTAGACAACATATACAGCGTAAGGGGTGTAGTGTATATGCTAGGCAGCGTATATAGCTTCGGTGTAAAACACAGTACAGCGTAGACACAGTACAGCGTAGACACAGTATAGCGTAAACGGAGTACAACGGAAACAGGATAGAGCATAAAATAGAGTAGGGCGTAAAAAAGTACAGCGTAAAACAGGACAGGGTAGACAAGGCTCAGCATAAAACAGGCACAGCGTAAACAGAATACAGCGTAAATAATGCTTAGCGTAAGATAAGGGACAGCGTCAACACTGAATAGTGTAGATGCTGGACAGTTTGCAGGATGAGTTTTCAGGCTCGGCTACGTAGACGCTAGGGTTTGTGAACAGTCCATGTGAAGTTGGTAGCGTATACACTGAAAGACTTGCAGAGTTTGACATAGGGCAGTGAAAACGCTGATGAGCGTAGACGTTGGTAAATATGCAGGCAAGGTTTTTAGACGAGGCTGAGGTTTCAGTAGAAAACAGCGTGGTTGCTGGCGTATACGCTCAGCAGCGTAGACGCTGAGAAGTTTGGGAGCGAGTTTTTTAGGAGGCCCTCCTTCTAGCGCTAATTTCTGTACCGCCTGAAATCGTCGGTCACCGGCTGGAAAGAAACAGAGACCATGGTATCGTAGGACATGCACAAAAGACCCTGCCTTCGCCTGAGGGTGAGCTGGAATGCACGAAGGCAGAGCACCTTGGGTGGTCCACACGCAAATTAGGCAAGGATTTACCCGCACATATGCCGAAGTGCTATACGCTGGGTTATGCGTAAACAGCGTAAACGGGCGTACACGAGAGCGTAAATGGCATAGTAGATATAACAGGACGTAAACATAAATGAGCGTAAACAGAAAACATGCGAGAAATTGACGTAAACTATAAACAGTGGTATTACAGAGTCAGAATACAGTGCACCAGTCTAACGTAGTTGTGATGAACACAAGGCAGATGAAAAGCCCTGGTGGATGCAGGGATGACTCGGTAGATTTTCACGATAGGTAGAGCGTAGAGATTGTGTGCATGGCGTACAAGGCTTTCCAGTGTAAGAGGGTTTCAACTTTGGTGCACAGCGTAAATGTCTCTGGTATGCTCTGGGATTTTTGCCAACCATCCAATGTGAAGTGGAAAAGTGGGGTTTTTATACTGGTTGTTACACTAGACTCTGGTTAGGAGACACGTGGCGCGTTGACCGGGTGCATACAATTTACAAATATACAACATATTACATCTTCGGGGCGTATACGCTACATCAAGCCGGCGTACACACTGGGCGGATACGCGGGATGTGCTGGCCGTGTGAACTTGGGTGGAAATGCCATGGACACTAGGCGTACACGCCGTCAATGGCTGGGCGTATACACTGACGGCTGCCGACTTGCTTCAATTCTTGCTCTTCGGTGCTGTCTCCATTCTGTCATTGAGACTTCATCGTCGGGCGTGCGCATCTGTGGTGCCGAGCGTACAGGCGAGGCGTGTACATTGGGCGCGTAAGTTAGATGTCTGCTGGGCATATACGATGGGGATGTCGGGCGTATACGTTGGGCGTATACGCTGTTGATGTTGGGCGTATATGCTGGGCGTATACGCTGGTACTGCACTTAGCGAAAAGTAAGCCTTTTGATTCCATAAGTTGCAATGTGCGACGCCAAATGTAGCCGTGGCTGTTTGTGGGTCCCGGGGACCTGCTTCTTGCTGGGGAAGCACTAAGCTCGAAATTTTGTGATGTTTCAACACCCAGCATGGCCCTCCCATGGGTATGGGGTTGAAACCGTCATGCCTAATGACCCCTCGATGTATTCCAGCCACCAACATTTTTAGTCGCTACCATTTTCTGGCACTAGAAGGAGGACCTTTTGGTGCTTTTTCTACGTGTCACTGTAGTTCTGTAAGCCTTCTACACCTTGATACAAATAATAATAAATGTGACACCCTTTTGCGGTTGTTTACACTTTGGGAAGTGCAGATCGATCACCTCGACGGTTCGTCGGGAGCCCTACAGAACATAAGGGCTTTGATCGCCAACTAACTAGCTCGTTTTACAATTGTCTTGCATGCGTTCTGTACCCCATCATGTGTGGCACAGATCGATCGCTTTGACGATCCCTTAGGGATCCTGTGATATGCAAAGCCTTCTTGATCGCTAGTTAGCTTGCTCATCTTACGAAAGTCTTGTAAGCTTCTACATCCCAATAGGCATTAGCATAGACTTGACACCCATCTGTGGTTGTCTACATGTCATGCGGTGTAAATCGGTCCCCTCAATAGTTCCTCGAGAACCCTACAAGACATAAAGCCTCTGACTACCAGTTGACTTGCCTTCCCTTTTATGGTAGTCTTGCATGTGTTCTGTACCCTATCATGCACAAGCATAAATATGATACTCTTTTGTGGTTGTTTACACATCATGTGGTACAGACCGGTCGCCTTGACGGTTCCTCGGGAGCTCGACAAGACATAAAGCCTTTCTTTTTGGATCGCTTGTCAACCCTTTTGCTCTTTTCATTTGCAGATATTTTTTTCTTTCAAGTTTCTTTACTTTTTCGTTTGCAAAAGTTTCCTAGCTTTTTCTGTTTGCAAAACTATCTAGCTTCATAACAATGGCTTCTGCAACTACCGTTGCTAACACCTTCAACGTGGAGGTGCCCATCGTGGTTCAAGGCACCACTAGTGCCGAACAACTGCTAAACCCAATGTTGGAAACATGTCAATCCCTCAAGATCCAAAATCGAGGACTTGAGGGCTTGACCTACCAACATGAGCATTACAACTTCCTTTGTGCAAAGGTTCAGGCAAGCTTGCCTTTGGATGTACATGAGCTTGAAAGCAAATGTAGCTTCGAGTTTGCGTACTATGATAGGAAGGAGTTTGTTCCCACTCTCAGCATTTCCATGCCTTTGACATAGACAAACCAAAGACTGTTGGACCAGCTAATCTAGCTAGCTCAGCTTAGGGAGCAACAGGACACAGCGTCCAACTAGGACGATGCCTTTCAAGATGGATAGGAGGAACTCGATTCCTAATCTGATGAGGGAAGTCAAGCCAACCCCGTTCCTATCCATCCTACCCAGTCCTTCTAGGCCAACTTTTTTTTTGTCACCACTCCCTTTGCCATCACTCCTACACTTCCGTAGCCTACAACTATGACTACAATGGGTAACCATGCCAATCCTGCAGCGTTTCAACATCCTCTTTCACCGGTTTCACCTATTCTATTTGCAGCTACTATCCCTTTGCAAGCTGTTCAGCAACCCATTCTTGTGGCACATAACATGCCAATCATAGCTACCCTGCTGCATGTTCACACTATACCTGCTTCGCAATCACACATAACTTTCATGTCAATTCTTGTGCTAGTGTTTATTCCATCCACTGTGGCAGGCCCAGGCCCGTCCATGTGGTGGACCCCATTCGCTTCTTTGCCTATTCTACAACCATCATAGATGTCTCACTATGTTTTCAATTAGGCATACCAAACCCCGCAAACGGTACATCCTAACACAGGGCCATGGTCTGTTCCGCCAGTGACACAAGCAGTCTATCCGGCAGCTCAAATTGTGGTTGCTACTCCAACAGCACCACCTACTAGGTAGTGGACAGCGCAAGCAACACCATTAGTGGGGGTGGTCCCAATGGCATCATCGATGGGTCAAGCTACTACCCCCACCATGCCATAGGTGGGAGCTGCCTTCGCAGCCCCCCAACTGTCTACAACGTCGCTGGGTCTGGACCAAGCATTTTAGCTCATCTAGACCCTCACTGAGGAAATAAAACACCTCAAAACTATTGGGTCTGACACGATACAAGTCATGGACTTTTACCAAGATGACCTTGTTAGCCCTACAATCCCTGCTTTGACGTTACCCCTAGGGATGTCTCTCCCACACTTCACAAAGTACGATGGGGAGGGAGATCCTAACGCACATCTTGTTACCTTTAGGTCTGAATCTTTGCTATTGCAACAATGGCCACACATGATCATTTGTGTCTTCACCATGTCCCTAGCTGGGAAAGCCCTAGATTAATACTGTGCGTTGCCGTGCTCATCCATTTTAACTTTGGAAGAACTCCTGACCCAGTTCATGACACGCTTCAAGTACAACTTGAAGCTAGAAACCATGCTGGATCAGTTGATACGTGTGAAGAAAGACGTGCTAGAACTAGTCCAAAAGTTCATTCAACGTTGGAGCGCAACCCTTAATGAAATCTGCGAGCCCATCATGGAGGCCCACTTGTTGGCCATCTTAAAGGGTGCAGTGAATGACTTTATCAAGTCCAAATTATACTACCTCACTCCTCGCTCTCTTAATTAGGCTTTCTCTCAGACTAAGAGCATACAAGACATGGTCAACACAAGCAAAGACCCAGCCTACATCGCTTACAAAAACACCTTCACAAAGAAGGACAAGGGTAAGGCCCCAACAACCACAGTGGTCACTTTGGCGACCAAGGCCAAGTCTAAACCTAGCAACAATGGTAGCAAGAATAACAAGAAACCAACCATGCCCGCGCCCAACCATGTGCCCAAATAGGGCCACATGCTGCAACCTGCTACACCTACGCCTGAGACATCTGCACAAACCAAACCCAACTTTAAGTGGAAAGACCACTCAAAGTATACCCCACTACCTCTAAAGCCTTTAGAGCTTCTAAAGCAACTGCTGGCAGTAGGATACATCCAACACAAGTAGATGTTGGAAGAGGCAAACACAAGACATCAACACTACTGTGAGCTCCTTAGGAATCCCTCTTTGGCCTTGCCCAATGAGCCTCCAGTTCCTAGGGTTTCAGAATCGACAGGTTTTGTGACTACCACCAACAGTGTGGTCACAACAAAGATTATTGTTTGGTGTTGCAGGATGACATCCAATGATTAATTAACCAGGGAAAACTAGTGTTGGATGAAAGCAACCCAGTATGCCTTGAAAACCAATCTATGTATGTCTACAAGGATCCCATCAATGCCAACAATGCCAATTATGTCATCAATGCTATCGGCATTGACAGTGATCCCAAGCCACCCTAGTAGCCATTTGTGATCCATGTGCCTCAATGTAGTGCACCAACACCACCAACGGTTGGTCCAAGCTTGCAGCAGCCATTCGTCCTGAAAGTCCCACCATGGGCATTCACCATTGTGCCACCTGTTGGTGGAGCCACACAGTCCCATCAGTTAACACCTCTAGCTCCATTCTTCATTAAGGGGCTAACACCTTCGACAACCCCTATCTTGTGTAACAAAGCTAAACAGCCTCTTCTCCCTGCAAGGCGAGAAGACCATTTTGTGGGTGAGACATTGAAAGGAAGCACCATCAAGGGTATCCCCAAGCCTACATCTTTGCCCTTTGCATTTGCACCTTCACCCCCAAAGATGAAGGTCAACATGACTACGTAGCCTACATCACTCTACCGACAAGGATCTAAACCCAGATCCAAAGTCACCTCTCCTCGGGAGATTCATCTTTTGGGACGAATCGAAAAGGATGAAAGTGTCAAACAAGGGGGCAACCAAGACCTTCAGGATGCCCTCACCCAGGTCAAGTAAGCTCTAAAGAAGAAAAATGCTACACTAAGCTTGTACAACCTAATTATGACATTTGTACCCCACCGCGAAGCTCTAATCCACATCTTAATGGCAGTTCCGATTGACGAAAACATGCCAACGGAAGAGGAAACGATCCATTCAGTCATGCTTCCCTCTATACCCACAGAGTCTACAACACCTTAATTAAATTTTACTGAAGATGCCATTAGGGAAGATCTTGAAGGGGGTCAGGTAACTACGGTGCCTTTCTTCATCATAATTCGGATCATTCAACACCGGATCTGAAGGGTACACGTTGATGATGGGGCTGCCACAAACATCATTCCCTTCCCTATTGTGGACAAGTTGGGATTGGTCGACCAGATCAAACCCAAAATGACATCATGTCTGAGGTCCTTCAACGGGGCACACATACTAGTGAAAGGCATAGTTCATATATACTTCATAGTAGGGGATGTAATGACAGAAAACGTCAGCAGCTGGAAATACCGATCGAGGTTCCGTGTATACAGTTTTAACCACGGATCCGCGCGAGGGCTATGCTGGAAAAAGCGAATCCGTGGCGCCCTGAACGGTCTTGTCGATCAGACAGGGACTTACAGGTCAGTAAAACGATGAAAATTACGGATCTTTGCGTGCTGCAATTTGATTCGGGGGATCGTGAACTGGGAGGAAAACGACGTGGATGGACCGCTACAATAATAACGTCAAACACGCCGAAGAGATGCTAATCAGGAGCGAAACGCGTGATTTTCAAAGATCTATGCTTCGATTTTTGAAAGAATGTATGATTTATATGTCACGTTACAATGGGAGAGACCCCCAATAACTTGATGCAAAAATGAGCACAAAACAACAAGGAAACTGTCCAGACAGAAGTCCGATCTACCTCGTAGGCTAAAGCTGGGATGCAAGGATGGTCAAGCTCTAAAGTCTGCCGATCAACTGTTTCTGACCTGTAGAGTCTGCAAATTGGGCGAGACGATCTCACAATCCCTGTTCTACTCCTTTTCCTTAAGTAGGTTCTGCTCAAGGCAGCGATCCCTAAAGGAGAAATGGTCGTATCTTCCCCGAAGGAATGATTTCTCCTATTGCTAAGGCTCAAGCGCACTGTGCTCTATTCTTGCTAAAGGATGATGCTGTCAGCAGTTGCCAAAAGGTTTCTCTTTGTTTCTCCGCTCAAGGTATGCTTCCTTGCTCAGAAAATGCTCTTGCCCTTTTGACTTCTCGCCAACAAAAGTGATAAGTGCTCTGGTGCTCAAAAAAATGTCTCTGCTTCTTTTATTTTTTTTGCCTCCCCTGTATCTTTATCAATTGAGGTATTTATAGGCCACGACGCTCCGTGGAAAAGGTGCAAACNTAATTGAGGTATTTATAGGCCACGACGCTCCGTGGAAAAGGTGCAACCCTGATGANGACTACACACAACACGCTCGTTTGCGTGCTGTGCGCATGAAGAGCAGGTACATGTTGAGCGTGCTTCAATTGCTTTCAGGCTGTATTACACTCATTTGCATTGTGTTGCGTGTATGAGCATAATCCAGTATAAAAGCAACATGCTCAAACTTGTTTTACGCTCACTACGCAACTACACGTAACAAGGCGTAGATGATGACTAGTTTACGCTCACTATGCAGCTGCGCGTAATGAAGCGTAAACAATGACTAATTTACGCTCACTACGCAGCTACGCGTAACGAAGCATAAACAATGTCTGGCCTTAGTGATGAAATACGCAATGATACGCACCGCCGCGTAACGAGTGTAAAGACAAGTTATTCATGCACCGAGAGAAAAAGTGTCGAACATTGTGCTTCTCTAGACTCTGCCTTCAACTATTTTGGAGCTTGTTATGCTCATTACTCTGCCGTGTGTGATAGAGCGTAAAATTGTCCTTGAACAAAAGACTTAACACAAGAGATCGCATATCACACTGCTTAAGCTTCTCCCTATGCTGAAGCAACTATCCTTCTGATGCCGGACTATGTCGAAACACCATCACGCTGAGCGTCATTACGCTATGTCACGTGATATAGCGTAAATAGTCAAAAGCATAGAAAAATTAGGAATCTGCACAGGAAGTTGCGGACTTGATGCTACGCATCTCTTGATGTTGCTCTATCTTATTCCCCCCTCTGGAATGCTGAGATGCACCCTTGCCTGAATTGCGAATCTTTGCGTGAAGCCGACTCGCGATTTTTAACGGTGTTTCAATGGCCCCTCTTTGTGGACAGTTGGAGGGCTTACCCGAAAGACGTCGACAAAGAATACGAAACACCGGATCGGTAGAAGCAAGAACATCGTGCATTCATGGCTACTCAAGAATTGCCCTGTCATCATGGAAGAGCAAATTTGGAGGGAATGGGAGACAGAAGGATATGGCTGGAAACAGGTTCGGGGAAGATGCAAAATGGATTATGATGGTAGGGGTATGAAATACGCTCGGACGCACAGAAACGTACGCACACTGATGTCAACAGGAATTCTTTTAGAAAAGCGTAGCGCGTCAGTCTGAGGTTTCTCTGTCACCGATTATAGCAGGAATGCATGCAAAAGGAGCATTGCGCATCACTTTCTGCGAGGTCTCTGCTAGTGTGAGTGCGGAAAATGAATACTTGCGTATGTAGGTTTTGCGTATGAGAACCGGGTGGTGGGGATGAAGGAAACAAGGGTTAAGGGTAGGATTGTGTAAGGTATAGACGTGTAGAGCTAAGTGGTCGGGCAAACCTGAGCAGCCATTTCAACACGCTATTGTACTTCACCGCTCAGATGGACGCACCTTTGGACGACATTCTCCAAGGCAAGTAACCTACAACCACAAAAGAAAACAGAGGACACCATTGCTCGTGTGAAGAAGGGGCGAGGCTGTCAAAACGAGCGCTGTTTGATGTGAGATAGAGTCATTGGGACATGAAAAAAGAGCTGAAGCGTAAGGCCGGGGCCGCCAATCCTGATGATTGGCCCTGCATACCTTCGCCAAAAGGCATCAGACGTAGTGCACCTGACTGGTTAGACAAGGAACCAGCCAGATGAATTTGCGAAGCCAGCATCCAATAGCGATGATCGGTGGAGGGTCCCGAGGCCGTTGTCGATGAGGATTTTGTTGGGGCTCCGGCTGGCGAGGCGAAACTCTCAGAGGTACCACCACTACGGCGGGTGCGGTGGTGGCATCTCCGAGGGATCAGTAAGATGCCTCTTAGCTTATCCGAGGAATCAATAGGATGCCGGTGGGGTGGCGACGCTAGGACTGTCTCAGCATCCCACCCCGTTGGTTGTGCAGCTGTACAGAGATGATCACGCTCGCTTGATTTATATGGTGGTGGTCTGTAAGTCCCAATTTTAAGTCTTGGTAGACTGTCATTACTGGTTTTATGTCCTAGCAGACCATGGTCCCAGTTTAAAGTCCGGGCAGACCGAGAAGTGCTAGTTTTATGTCGTAGCAGACGACGGTATGTCTGATTTATGGTCTCAGCAGACCGTGCTGTGGACGCCAGTTTCACGTCATGGCCCAGGGACAGATCTATGCTGGTTTCACATCTCAGCAGATGGCTACGTACCTGCGCCAGTTTAGCATCGTGGCGGACGCGTGTAAACGGTGCCAGTTTTTCGTCTTGGCGGACCTGTACAACATTGCCAGTTTTACGTCGTAGCGGACGGTTGCAACTTGCCAGTTTAGCGTCATGGTGGACGCATGCGAGGAATGCAAGTTTTATGTCATAGCGGACGGTCAGTGCCAGTTTCACGTCGTAGCGGATGCGTGATGCCAGTTTTACGTCATAGCGGACGAGTACTACCATACCTGCTGTTGACACCGTATATGCTGCTAGATGAAATACCGCTTCAAGTATACATGATTCATAGGGTTTGCTAATTCGTTGCCATTGACATCTGCTAATTTGAACGCTCCGTTACTGTACCCGTCGATCACCAAGAAAGGGCCTTCCCAGTTTGCAGAGAACTTGCCTATGGGTTCACGCATAGCCTTGAGAACAAGATCTCCTTTCTTGATCGGGTGCTGTTGCAGGTTGTGGCGATGTTTCTGGCATTGTTTGTCTTGATATTTTTCAATCATGTCAAGAGCTTGTATCCGCTTCTCTTCCACTGAATCCAGATCTGCGATTCGAGACTCGGTGTGTTGAGCCTCATTTATAACCGCAGAGAGGACCATTCTCAGAGAAGGAATTTGCAACTCGAGAGGCAGCACTACTTCGGATCCGTAAACCAGGCTATAGGGAATACTACCCGTAGCTATCCTACATGTATTACGGTATGCCCATAGCACATAGAGGATTTTATCATGCCACCGTCTCTTGTTACTGTCGAGCATTTTCTTGAGCAGATTGATTACTATCTTGTTTGATGCTTCAGCTTGACCATTCGCCTACGGGTAATAGGGGGAGGAAAAAGACTGTCTAATGCCTAGGTTATCACAGAAGGATTTGGTATCCGCGCTACTAAACTGTGGCCCATTGTCGGTCACAGTGGTCATCGGGAGACCAAATCTGGTTACTAGGTTGTCCAAGATAAAATGGCAAACCTGTTGGGATGTGATTTTCCACAGGGGGACAGCTTCTACCCACTTCGTAAAATACTCAGTAGTGGTAATAATGAAGCTATGCCCTGCGGAAGATTTTGGCGTGATGGGTCCTATGATGTCCAGTCCCCATCGCTGAAACGGCCATGTTATCTGCGTTGTATGCAATTCTGTGGTTGACACGTGGATGAGGTTTGCATGACGCTGACACGTGTCACAAGTTTTAACCTTTGTTAGGAAGTCTTTTTCCATGCGTGGCCAGTAGTATCCCAAGAGACGTATTTTTAGGGCCATGGCCCATGGTGCTACGTGGCCGCCGCACAGTCCCTCGTGAACCTCGCCGACTATGTGTTGCGCTTGATCTTTGTCAACGCAGGTAAGCAACATGCCATCAAAGGAGCATCTAGAGAGAGTGCTGTCTCCAATGATGACATATTGCCTAGCTCGCTTACGGATTGCGTCTTTCTGCGCGCATGTTAATGCAGATGGTAGCTCACCCTGTAAAAGATAAGTTTTGATATTATCGTACCATTCAGGCATGCTTTCCTCGAGAAGAGAGGAGATTTGCGCCGTCCAAATGATAGGATCTGCGTAGTCTGTAATTAATGCAAGGCAAGTGTTAAACAGGTGTGAAGGCACGTGTAAAGATAGGGTGGCCAGTGCGTCGGCCAGCGTGTTGTCAGTCCGTGGGACATGTTGGGCGTCGAAGGTTGTAAATCGTCTCAGAAGATCTTTAACCTGATCGCAGTAGGGCTGCAAATGTACAGCCTTGTAGGCGTAGACTCCAGTGATTTGATTTATGACAAGCATCGAATCGTCCCTAATCTCCAGGTCTCGAACATCTAGCTCACCAGCAGTTAGTAATCCCTTGAGGAGCCCCTCGTACTCTGCCACATTGTTCGTACAAGGGAAAGTCAAGCGGTAAGCGTGTAGACGCACATCCTCAGGTGATAGCGTAATAATAGTGGCAGCACTGCCACCTCTGGCAGTTGAAGCTCCGTCAAAGTAAAACGTTGCTTCAAGGCCTGATGAGACAGGGGTTAGACTATGTACATGTTCGTCCGGGAACTCTGGCTCTATGGTTGCTTGATTGTTAATCGGTGAAGTTATTAGTTGGTCAGCTACTGCCTGGCCTTTCGTGGATGATTGGCCAATATAGTGCAGATTGAATTCTTCCGTGATAGCCTTCCAGCGAGCTATTTTACTACTCTCGTATAAGCTATGCGTAATGGCTCTAACGATGTTGTTTTTACAGATGACGTTAACTTGGCTATGAAAAAGATAATGCCTACATTTTTTAAGCGTGAAAACTAATGCTAAGAAATTACGCTCGACGTCGTTGTACCTCTTTTCGTAAGCACATAGGGCGTGACTCAAGTAGTAGATGGGCACTTCCTACCCATCATCCCTATTTTGACAAAGTAACACTGCTATTGCTACGTCCGAAGTTGCGAGGTAAATGAAAAAAGGAAAATCCGTTTGTGGCGGGAAAACCGTCGGCAAATGTTGCATTTCTTGTTTTAAACTATCAAACGCATGTTGGCAATCGTCAGTCCATTCGAAATTAACCCCCTTTTTCAGCAAGTGTTTCATAGGGTGTAACTTGTCGGTTAACCTCGAAATGAACCGGCGTATAAACTGTAAGCGTCCCTGCAACCCGCGTAATTGCTTGAGGTCTGTGGGAGGTGTTAACCCGACAATGGCTTTGACCTTATCAGGGTCAACTTGTATGTCGGTTTCCGACACCACAAACCCTAGTATGCGTCCGGTTTTAACTCCGAATACGCACTTCTTTAGGTTAAGCTGGAGCTCGTATGTGGAACATCTTTTAAGGACTAACTCCAGGTCTCTTGAATGATCCTCCGACCTCAAAGACTTGACAGCTATGTCGTCTACGTAATCATTCAGCCTTCCCAGGAGGTAATCACTAAAGATGTATGTCATGGCCCGTTGGTACGTTGCTCCGGCGTTCTTCAGGCCAAAAGGCATCATAGTATAGTAGAAGATGCCCCAGGGTGTCATGAACATTGTGGTCAGTTGATGTTCTGGGTTAATGCGAATCTGGTTGTAGCCTGAAAAGCCATCCATGAGGGACAAAAGCGCATGCCCAGCTATTGTATCCACTAGCTGGTCGATACTCGACAATGGGAAGTTATCCTTGATTGTGGCCTTGTTCAAATCCCGGAAGTCTATGCATATGCGTATACTCCCGGTCTTCTTCGGCACAATGTTAGATACCTAGTCTGAGTAATCGACCGCGCAGATGAAACCGGCCTGGTATAGCTTGGTGATTTCATCACGCACCGCTAGCGCGATCTCTGGTTTGATTTTGCGTGCCTTTTGCCTAACCTCTTTAATTTGTGGGTCTAGGATAATGTTATGCTGGATTAACCTAGGATCTAACCCAGGCATATCCTTGTATGACCATGCAAAGACAGTAATGTTGTCTTGCAGGACCCGTTTTATAGCGTTGTGTGTTTTTTCGTCTAACAAAGAACTGACTTTGAGCGTTTTAGTCTCATCCTTATGCGTAATGGTAGGGACCTCACTGAGGGGGTCTTCGGTTATGTCCCCAGCCTCCAGGTCTAGCGTGCGCGTTGACTATTCTGGCCATTCTGGGGACGTCTCCAATGCAGCTATGGTTACCCTTTCTAAAGGGAGGTTAACGTCTACTAGCGTGGAGTCAAACTGTCTAATTAACTTCCCGTATGAGCCTGTCAAAGTTAAGGGTGCTGAAACTGTGGCGTCCATTCTCCGTCTGTCCTGCAAAACCGGCAAGTGCGTAAATGGTTAGGAGACCAGTGACGTGATGTCGCCGAACGTGGAAGGCTAATTGAATTTTGAATATTATAGACAAGCTGTAATCAATGTAACCCGATTACGAGGCGATAAGATGTGGTAGTTTAACGTCATTTTGGACAGAGGTGCGTGCGATGTCAGTCGCATTGATGCCCAGATTTTCGGGTTCTGTTTTAGGAAAATCCCACTGAAATCAGAGATCAAGTCGGTGATCCTTGCGCATAAGTAAGTGGTTTTTCGATGAGAACAGGTTGTTGGCTATTGTGAATTTGAATTCGTAACCGTTTCTGATCGAAAGAAGAGCAGAAGATTAGAGCGTGAAATCTTGCGAAGATTTGCAAGCGTTAGGCTGTGAAGAAATTCTGAAACTGTCGCAATGGCACTGAAGACAAGGAGGAAGAATGCAAAACTAGCCAAAATTGATGAAGTGCATGAAAACCTGAATCGTGTTTCGCAGGCGCTGGTCGATGTTTGCGACCTGATGCCTTTGGACCGGTAGGCCATTCTTCCTATGCTTATGTTTTGTTCTTAATGTCTATTTTGATGTCTCTTGCATGAATGTGAATGTCAAAATTGCGGACCTCAGGTTAATGCGAGGGTTTGTTGAGGTTGCGTTTATCGCCGTTGTCAGGGACGAACATTGCGTCATTGCAAGGGTTTGGGCGATGTCGGCCTGGATAGCTAAGTGTAATTTATGAGTTTTCTACGTTTAGTGATGCAAAAAATGTAAATGTAGATGTTATCTGTGTATTGGTTTTCTGTACAGCGTTGCACTAAAGCCCACTTTGATTGTGCTGGATATCATTGGGGTTTTGTGTTGTATAAACCCCATCGTTCCCAATGTCCCTCCTCCGCACACGCAGTTGCAAGGGAAGGCAATATGGTTTTGACAGGATGCACTGGAGTTCCTGCAGTTCTTGCTGCGTAACTTCAGCATCATCGTATGGCCTGATGTGTCTGATGACATCACGGGTGCCCTGTTAGAGCACCTGCTGATGGGTTCTGCGCAAACATTTTTGGCTTTTTTGACAGATGGGGCCATCGACACGGGCTGCCCGAAGGACCGGGAACTTAGCGCCCGAGGGTTACGAAGCTTGCACTAGATCTGGGGAATGGCTCAGTTCAACTGTTATCACGCATACAACACGCTGTTCGTGGCGTGCCATGTTTCGACGTGTTTCCAAAACCCACTAGGCACGGTATACTACGTCGGAGGGTAAGCGAATTCTAGTAACTGTTTGTGTTTATGTTTTGGTTTATGTCTGTTGTCGGTGTGAAATATAGGGAAAATGGCGAAAAATGTAAAATAAGGTTATGCTATATGATACAGGTTCTTTATCCAGGACAACAGGTTAGTTGGAGATGGGGATGTGTTATCCTGGGCCGAAACGGCAATAATGGCGTTTACCGCTACTAGCAACGTACGCGCCGGTGTTATAGAGCAGATCGGCTTTGATAGGCGTGAGTACCCCACCCGTTACGCCAAGGTTTTTGAGAGTTTCCAATGAGTCGAGTGGCTGCACGATGACTAGACCTTGGATCCGCCCCTCACCGTCGAGGACGTGCAGAAGGAACTCCCGCCATTTTCGTTGCCATTTGGCCCCGGTAAGGCAGTGGTGTAGTTGAGTACTGTGTAATGTTATTGTAGATTTTGGGCATTGCGTAATAGAGCCTTAATTAATTCTTGCTTCATGTTGCACAGTTAGGGAATCTCGAGAGATTACCCTTACGATTTTCGGCCGTGAGGCGAGCACTGTCCTCTTCCGCTACGGCGACATCAAGGACACACAGCGCTGGCTCAGCCACTCGGCGGCCCCAGTCGCGGTGACCTCCAAGATCCGAGTAGCAGGGCTGATGCACCTATTTTTGGCTGTGACTCGTGATGTCCCTGCCAGCGAGATGCTAACCCTAGTCAACTCCTTCAATGAGAAGGCCGAGCGTTTCTGGACGTGTGTACAAAATGTGCGCATGAGTTTTGACATCGACGCTCAGATCTTCGCGGACCTCTTTGGCGTCCCCTCAAATGGTCCTCCCATAAGCGAGAAGGTGAAGAGGACCGAAGCTTTCCAAAATTGGCTGAAGGAGTGGGTAAGGGTCCCAAAGGAAACCAAAGGGTTTCCCTGCGAAAAATTCAAGATGGGCGCTACCAAGACACTTTATCCCCTTTTCCGGGCCTGGGCCTTCCCCAAAACCCTCTCGCAGGCGAAGTTCTTTTTCGTAGAATAGACTCGTATCATGCGAGAGGTTCTGGAGGAGGGGACTTAGTTCAATTGGGCAAGCTATTTTTCCAAGGGACTGCGTAATGAGATGATCAAGCTTCGCAAGAAGCTTGAATCCCATTTCAACGTGCATTATGCGTTCTTCATAGCTTGCCTCTGGCGGTTTGCTAAGTTTCTGGTCATTCAGAGGAATGGGGTCTGGGTGCAGCAAGATCGAGACCAGCTATCCAGACCTTGGATTGGCCACATTCTCAGCACTACCCGTGGGCAGGATCCGCCGAAAGGGATCTGGGAGTCGTTGTCTATAACAACTAAGGGTCTGGGGGTTCCCCAAGCGTGGGGCCTCGATAGTGCAGGCAGGATAATGCCTACCTACACTGGCGACGGCTCGTGAGGGAAGCATGTGGCAGAAGAAATCATAGAGCCTGCAGCTCGGCGGAAGAGGCTCCACCTGGCTGAGGCCCCTGAGGGTGACGCAGGCTAGACTGTGGCAATTATAGTTCAACGGAGTAAGCCACCACCTGGTAAGCATGAAAGAATTATATTACGCAATGCTTGTTTAGATGTTGTACGCAATGGTATACTAAGGTGCTATGACATGACTAGTAAAAATGACGAAAGAGCTGACCCCTAAGACGGGGGCGATAACACTAAGCCGTAGGGAGGGGGCCTCAATTTTGGAAGGAGAGGTCCTAGCTGTTAGCATGAGCTATGTACAGACTCGGGTGCATGAGGACACCCCAGCTACTGGAACCAGCGACACACAGACTCAAGTGCGTGCAAGGGAAGGAGATACGGGAGATGTTGACGAAATCGCCACTGTCACCGGTAGAGGTAATAATTATTTTAGCGTGTTTGCAGGATTTCTGTAAATGAGTGAGGTTTCTAACGAAATTATGCTACAGGCGAAGAGGACACGCCCACGTCTGTCGCTGTGAGCAGAGCGTGGAGGGACTTCCCTGATAAATTTGCCTTCATGGAAGGCGTTGTCAGCGACATGATCAAGCGCCTGGAACGCGTGAAACTTGGAGTGGGTACGTTATGGTTGTAGTCAATTTGTGATATTGCATAAGGGTAATATTTCATCGACGCTGATGATTGTTTCTGTTAGGAGCTCGCCTCCGATGGGATCCCACTGAGCCCATTGATTTGGACATAGTGGAGCCCCCATCCAATGAAGCAGCCGTGCCACGCCACATTTATGAGGAAATGCATAAATGTGCATTACGCTCGACACGCTCCTTATGGGAGAGTAAGGACGTTAATGAGAATCTGTGGAAAAGGTTGCAAAGGTCGGAGCAGAAGGTTGAATCTCTGACGAAAGAGGTCGGAGACTTAAAATCATGATGCAACTTCCTACAAGCGCGAGCATCGGGGGATGAAGACTAGCGTACTACTGTTGTCGATTACTCCTGATATTGGTCAGCCATTAAACACAGCGTACAGACCAGTCGCGCATTAGTCGAGCAGCAAATGTAGGTAGAACTCCTGGCTCAGAAAATCCGGGACTGGAGGGATTATTGTACAAGTGTGCAAGAATGGGGGTAGAAGGAGAAGGATCACAAGCATTTGTACAAGCGGGAAAGCATTGCTTACTAGAGGCTCTACCGAGATCTTGCCATCAGGGCCCGATCCTTAGAAGTCTTTCAGGACGTCATCGGCACTTCCGATGCCTTCAAGAAGTTCGAGGAGCAGGTGACCATTAGCGTGTCCCCCGAAAGGACGATGGCTTTCCCTGGGGGTCAGGCTTCAATCCCTACCTTCTTCCCAGACCCACCCCGTTGGAGCNTGCGGGGGAAGTAGCAGAAGAAGCAGAGGAAGAAGGAGAAGAACGCAACAACGAGGAGCGTCCTTCCATGGAGCCGGTGCCGGAACGGGGACCTCGCAGAGAGGACATTCTTCGTGAAAGAATCATTCCTAGAAACGACGGCCCATTGGAGGACGATCCATTAGCGTTGGATCTGGACTTAAGAGATACCGGTAATAGTGGCAGTAGGGGAAATGCGTAATTATAATTTATGCATAGTTTTATTGAATGTTGAGTGTAATGTCATTTTACGAATGACTGGAAAGAGGTGTTATAAAACCTGGTGGATGCGTTAAATGTCGGTTACATGTATGTTTATTCTTTCTTGGGTTTTGCCTGTAGATTGTAAGCATAATTGTTGAAACGTTCACCTAAGTGATAATGAGAGAACATAATTCCTAGTTTAAGGCCATTGCGGGCTAGATGCGTAATTTAAAGAAAGCATAAATGATGATTGTAGATAACTCCGGATGACTAGTTTAAGGCCGTTACGGGCCGACTGCGTAGTGTAAAGAAAGCGTAAATGGTGGTACCGCATCTTCCTGTGTAACTAGTTTAAGGTCGTTGCAGGCTAGAGGGTAACTGCGTAAATGATAATAAATAATCCTGCATTACTAGTTTAAGGCCGTTGCGGGCCAACATATGAGTTTGTGTAAACTAGCTACTAGTTTAAGGCCATTGTGGGCTAACTGCGTAACCACATAACAGAATATAATCCTGCGTAAGTGCGTAAAATAATGTGAGTGTAAATGAGGTGGGTACGATAAAACACCCAAAAATGCAAAGTGTAAACACAGAAAGCAAATATAGCGTAAAAGTATGTTGAAACAAACAAAAGAAGCTACTAAGCGGGGAGTGTGCTAACTTACACAAGAATGGTGGTACACGCAAAAGACCATTGTTCAACCGTCGATACACAATTGTCTCTTAATGG
>MNCI01012886.1:141703-169251 GCA_015680685.1 Gnetum montanum
CCATTACTCTCGATTTCATCGATCAATGGATTCCTTTTACTCAAACACAACCGCCATGGTCGCCACCGATCTGGGTGTCGCACCTACTAATCCTACAGCAACCACAGGACCAGCTCCTGGCGCAACCGGGCCTCAGGGACCATTGCGCCGTTCATTGAGGCTTCAGGGGAAAGAGCCTATCTTCACGGTTATAACCCCTGAAGAATACAATTTCATATGCGTCAAGATCCAGGAGAGGCTGGCTCTTAGCCAAGCCGAGCTGGAGGCGAAGCGAAACTTTGAGGTGCTCCACCGAGGGGGCTATGATTTTAAGCCGATAGCCTACGACATAATCCCCTTGACTGAACATCAACACGAACTTATTGCACAGTTGGTCATGGCCAGAGGCCAGACTTCACAACCGGCAGTGGAGCCCTAGCATGGGGAAGAGGCAGAGGACGAATTCGCGGCTCTGTCTGAACATTCGTTCCATACTCTGATGCCCCACACCCATATAAATCCGTCGTTCCCTTTTAATGGAGAGGCAGCCTTTCTTGACCCAGCCATGACCGCGCAGACGCAAATCCCTGTCCTTCTGCAGGCCAACGCGTAGCCTTCTAGGTTACAAATACAAATACCGCACCATAACGCGGGGGTCGTTCCATCACCACAGGTACTTAGTATCCCAACGATGATTCCCGCGACCACCGCGTCCCATTTCATCCCGCAGATACAACCTCATAACGTATCTGTAACACAACCGGCTCAGTCCATGCCGCTTCCGCTTCTGCAAACTCAACAGATACCCATGAACACTCAGCCAAAAACGTACATCCAGCAGCCTGCCACAGGTCAATGGCTCAACCCAGCGGTGCAACATGCTCAGCCTGTGGTGTATGGTGTGCAGCCCCCTTTTGCACCTGCGACGCAAGTGCCACAGGGAATCCCACGGTATACTTATCCCTACTTTGTGCAGCAAGCAACTGCCAACCCTTCTGCCCAAGCCAGTAGGTGGTGGTCTTCGCAGGCCCCTCCGCCTGCAGGGATCCCCGCCCAGCCAGCAGCCAGCCAGCCTCTTCCGTTNCATCTAGCCACCTTCAGATCTGAATCTTTGTTGTTACAACAGTGGCCGCACACTTTAATCCGAGTCTTCGCGATGTCATTAACGGGGAAGGCTTTGGACTAGTATAGAGCTCTCCCACGCTCTTCCATTTCAACTTTGGAAGAGCTGCTGACTCAATTTGTGACCCGTTTCAAATACAATCTGAAGCTGGAAGTCACGATGGAACAACTTATGGGGGTGAAACAAGACCCGCTCGAGCCAGTCCAAAAGTTTATACAACGTTGGAATGCTACCTTGAATGAGATCCGCGACCCGATCGCGGACTCCCATCTATTGGCTATATTCAAGGGAGCAGTCAATGACTTTATTAAGTCTAAACTGTATTATCTTTCCTTGGGCAATATACATCAGGCCTTCGCCCAGGTTTGAAGCATCCAAGATGCTGCGGAGGCCAGCAAAGACCCAGCATACGTTGCCTACAAAAATGCACACAACAAAGCCAAAGATAAAGGCAAGGCAGCGACAACGACAGTAGCTGCGCTGACTGAAAATGCAAAAAATTAGAACAAGAAGGCGCCTACAACACTGCCCCCTAAGGCCACGGCTGGTGCTGGCACCAGCCAAACCATAGCTGCCCCTGAAAGCTCCCCCTAGCCAAAGCCAAATTTTGAGCGTAAAGATTGTTCAAAGTATGCGGCTTTACCTGTAAAGCATTCTAAATTGCTGAAACAACTGTTAGCAGCAGGACACATTCAACCTAAGAAAGTGTCCGAGGAAGCCCTGAAGCGTCACAGACGTCACTGTGAACTGCTGAAGGACCCTTCTTTAGCTCTGCCTAATGAACCAGTAGTTCCGAAATCTTTCAGGCTGGACCGTTTCTGTGACTACCACCAGATTACTGTTGGGCGTTGAAGGATGACATTCAACGCATGATTGACGAAGGTCATCTGAAATTAGACAGCAGTAACCCCACGCGTCCAGAAAACCAAACACTACATGTGTATAAAGATCCGTTGAATGCAAATTACGATCCTTATACAATCACTGTGGTGAGTACAGACAGTGAGCGTAAGGGACCACCAAAATCATCTTTTGTTTTGTGCGTCCCCGCCAGCTCACCAAGGGGACCAACTACTTCAGCTGCAGCCGGTGGGGCCTCATGGCCACCTTTCATCATACGGGCACCTTCTCAGTTACGCCCTCAGTCACGCGACAGTACTCAAGCCGCGGCTCCATCCGCGCCCTTCATTATCAGGGCGCCAGCACCATGGCCTGCTCCTCTTACGCAGGGGCAGACCTCCTGTCAAAACTACCAGCCATCACCTCCCAAGCGGAAGGAGGAGAATACCGTAGTTAACGCAGCAAGAGACCACCCTATGCTCGGCTTCCCTAAGCCTAGGCCCTTGGCCTCTATGCCTTTGTCCATGCCCCAGAAGCATGCCAAAGGTACAGAAATGCAGCCACCTTCCCTTGGCAGGAAGAAGAACAACCCCCCCACCGACACCGCTCCACCTCGAGAGATCCGTCTTTTAGGCCGAATGGAGGAAGACAAGGGGGATAAACAACCCTGCCGAGAGAAATACCTCCTTGATGCATTCACGCAGGTCAAGCAAGCTCTTAAGCAGAGGAACACAACGCTGAGCTTGTACGACCTACTGATGACTTCTCGAGAACACCGTGAGGCTATGGTACGTATGCTGACGTCCATATCAGTGGATGCCAACCTACCAGCAGAAGAGGAAGCGATACACGCTATCATGTTTCCTTCCGAAGCTGAACAACCCAAGCCTACCTCGTTGACCTTCCTAGACGAGTCTGTCAAAGATAATCTGGAGAAAGGTCAAGTAACGACTGAGCCTATGTCCATTACCATTCAGGTCGGCCAGTACTGGATCCGGAGGGTATACGTGGATGATGGCGCAGCAACTAACATTGTTCCCTATTCCATTTGTGGATAGGTGAGGAACGTTTGGCCCTGTATTCAAAAGGTTCAACACTTCTACGATGGCCTTGGCAAAAAAATCTATAGACACACCACAAATGTCAACTATGGTGCCTTCTTCCTTATTGTGCCAAAATTGGTATGTTTCTCCTAAGTACCAAACATCATTTTCAGAGAGGATAGGCCATAATGAAGACCCTTTCATTTGGTCACTAACAACCTTAGAAGTGAATTCTATGAAAGGTCCAAAGTTTAATTCCATGATCATAGCTACCAATGTGGACCTTTCTCAGATAGCCTAGACACACTTTGGGGACAATGTGAGGTGTTGTCCCTATTCAAGTGATTCAGTAACTCCTTCTTCTACTTGTCCTGACTACACAGTAGCAGAATCTCTTTATGGATGCTTAATGATTGTGCCTCCTACTTTGCATGTTGTTTGGGAGATGCTTGTCCTCTACCTCTCCTAGGTCGCTTGGACACACCTTGAGAGGGTCCTTCTTGTTGTCCACATTTAGGGACCATTTACAATCACACAAGGCCAGTCATTAGTAAGGTTGTTTACAAAATTCAATTTATACCTTACTCCTACCTTAATGAATTCATTTCTTATTTCATGTGATCTAGAGTTAGAAAATCTTGTGGAAATGTCCCCTAAATGTTTTAATATTTGGTCCCTTAATTTGATTAGGTGGCTTTAAAATTTAATTTCCTAGTGTAGGCGAGGAGATAAGATTACTTTTGGCACATGTTTATCATCATTTTTTATAATCAATTACCCTTCATAGTATCCTTCAGATAATGAATAATTTTCAAAAATTTATATGCAATTTGGAGTGTACCCCTCCCCCACGACTATGATGAACACTCTGGGTTCAAGTAGGTTCTTTCAAAATAAAAATTGGAGCACTAGTGAGCAAGTTATGGTTATTGGAACAAGAGGTGCACAAGTAGCAAGTCATAGAAGAAAATTTGAAAAATTCCCCCAATGTGAATAGTTGAAAATTATGTTGACATGCGTGGGGGGCTCCATATATATAGTTTTTTGCAATGCAGTATTGCATACATGATAGTATGACCATGATAACATGTTAGATGTGATATCGTGTATGCAATATCGTGGCCTGTCTAAAGTAGGGCACTTAGAAAAATTGATAAATTTTGAAATTCTAAACTCAAAAATGAAGGACTTGAAGTTGGTGTAAAAGGTCCAAGGTAATATTAAATAGTCTTAAAGGCATAAAAAAATATAACGGTGTAGAATTTGGCAATGGAATGTATGAATTGGATGAGGAGAAAGGATGTGTGTTGGTTCATAGGAACATTTGAACCAGAATGATAATGAGGGAAAGAGTATTGTAATTCTTGGAGGGTATAAAATGATGTGATGATGATGTGTTGTGAGTGTAGATTACAAGGGTTACGCAAGTGGGTCCTCCCCAAAGCAGGTTCCAACCTATAATGCCCTTGCGTAACCACACCTTAAAATGTCCATAGGTACTAGAAGGGTTAAATGTAATCTGCACCAGTTGCACAAAACACACACATGTAGATACCACTATGATGAGGTATGAATTCAATGCTATAGAAGACATGAGTCACAAATTCATGAACAATGAGATGAGTTGGATTGTAGAAGGGACTGCACAAATTGGAACATGAGGTAATTGGCCTAGGGCATAATGAATCCTTAGTGTAAGGCATGATTAATGGGTCATTAACCTATTGCTCAAAAATTAGGACCAAGTCCATTCTTCTAATCAATGACATTGCATTGTTTCATCCCAATGATAGACAATAATGAGAGCATCATGATGGTAAGGCATACGATCACTTGGTGTTTCGTACAAGGGAGGAGTGATTTTTCTTTGTGGCACTCTTCTTCTCTTTTCTCTTCTCTCTCTCTCTCTCTCTCTCTCTCTTGAATGAATGCTTAAGCCAAAGAAGCCACCTACCTTTAGGCATGGATGCATGTCTTTCTAGTGGGACCCCTTAGAATGACATTGGTTTTCTTGAGTGAGTGCCTTTTGATTACTCTTACTCCCATTTTTCATTAGATCTACAAGGATATTAGTACAACCAAGCTGCATGATGATAACTCCTATAGATGTCACCAAAGAGAATCCAGAAGTCCCCTTGATATCACACCCTGGCCATTCCCGCTTACTCCATCCTTCTTCACTCTGGGTATAATAAACACAAGGTTACTTTAATTTTTAATGATTAGGGATATCATTGTATCCATGGTACAACCTCTTATTAATGGAATGGGTAATTGGATGTGGTGGGCTCACTGTTCAAGTAATTAGTCACCTGAGACTTGATAGCGGAGAAAAACACCTCAACCAATGGTCACATAAGTGCTTTATTCATAGATGATATTAATCATAGAAAGATAAAAGATAGAAAGATAAAGCAATAAATTAAAAGGTGAAAAATTGAAAAACAAAAAGTTGAAAAATTACAGAAACAGAAAAACATTTATTAATTCTTTGTTGTTAGAATGGAGGAGACCCCCCATAGCTAAATGGTTGAGCATGGCTAGAATTAATAAATGGAAGGTTAGGATCCTTGCATGCTAGAAATATTGGGACCTAGTCATACTTACCCCATTGGGTTCCACACACTTGATTAGAGTTAACATAGTGGGGCAAGTTATAAGATGTGGTTAATTTATAAGGGGTTTACCCACTATGGTACTTGTGATCATACGATGGTATGCAAGGATCAACATGTCTCCCCATGTGGCTATACTCATTGGGCCCCATGGTTGTTGGACTATTGAGTGATGGCCCTGATAAGGTAACATGAGGTGTTGGGTTCGAAGGGGAAGATGCACCATAGTGTTGAACTTGTGCTGAGTTGGAGGATGCAATGGGTTCGAAGAAGGAATGCCTTTGGTGTGGTGGGTTTCCACTGCTGTTGTTAGTAGTAGCACAAGTAATGTTCATGGTGCAAACACTTCAAGTACAATTGGTGGTGATGTAGAAGGAGGTGAAGGATGAGAATATTGTTGTTAAGGAAAACTGTAAGGTACATGAGGTGGCAACCTTGGTGAAGAGGGTATGAGTGGATAATATTCTAGAGAATGATAACAATGAGGTGAAGTAGAGGATGATGATCTAGCTGGAGAAATAGGGTGTTGAACATAGTGAGCATTTAGCGTTGGGACATACAAAGGATATGGTCGAGTTGGTGATGGCTTCCCCCACGACTGGTGTTTTTTCCATTATGGTTAAACCCAATATTTTTGTATGAAATTTGGATGTAACATTCCTCCCCAATTCTCATGTAAATGTGAAAAAATTGGGCATTGGCCTTTGGAGTGATTGTACAAACAAACGTTGCATTGATATGTGACGTTGATAGTTGAGTTCTTATTCTTATTATCTTTTATCCTTTGTTCTAATTGTTGCATGGTGTCTTGTCCTATTTCTTGATTTGGCATAGTTTTGCCTCTGCTATTGTTAGCATATTCTCCATATTTTTCATGCACCCACTCCATCATCTTATTAATATTTGCCTCAATTTCATCTAGTGATTATTGCATTGGCAAAGGTAGAAATGGTTTCACTTCCTCCAGATGAGTTGATTTCTCCTCTTTATGGTTATAAACCTTTGCTAATTCAAGATTTTGATCCCATTAAGAGCTTTCAACATTCTCCCATTTAACCATTTCTCCTTCTTCTTTTTCTACCCTCTTAATAAGCTCTTGGAGTTGATGGATTTTTAGCTATAGTTGACCTTGGGCATACATGCCTAGGGTTTCCCTTGTTTCATTATGAAGCCTATCTATGATATGGTACATTAGCCTCTCCTCGGAGAACCCATGGCCTAGGCAATTGTTTAACAATGCATAATATCTTTCTAAGGCCATGTCCAAGGGTTCATGTTTCTCTTGTTTCCATTCTTGGATTTGTCTCCTCAAGGATTACACTCTGGCATAGGTTTGATATCGTTCAGTAAAGAGTTCTATCATTGTTGGCCAACTATGGATTGATTTTGGTTTTAACGATCTGTACCACACTTTTGCTTGGCCAACGAGTGTCATGGGAAAGAGCTTAAGTTTTTTCCATCCATCATCAATGTTGTTCGATGCATAGGCATCATAGAAGGCTTGTAGATGATGTTGCAGATCTAAATCATAGACTCCTACAAACTTGGAAAAGTTTTTTAAATCAAGCCTAGGTAGATAGCTTTCTTTGTGATTCCTATAGGATATTCAAATAGCCTCTTGTATAGGCATTAGGCTCTTAGTGGCTAGCAGGGCTTCATTGTCACTAATTAGGTTGTGAGTTTGCAAGTTGAGACGATGTTATCCTTATTCATGTCGGCATTCTTGATTTTCTTTATGAGCTCAATTTTTAGTTCTATGTTAATCCTTTGAAAGATAGTCATTTGTGTCATAGTCTAACATTGAAGGAGTAGAGAAAGAGAAGGAATTGTAAAACTCATTATGACTTCTATAAGTTTTTCAATCATCCCCAAATAAGTTCTTGTTAGTTATCGAGAAGGTCCTAGGCCTTTCAGGCCTCCTTGTTCTATGGGATGTCTCATCCTTACTAAAGGTATCAGAGTTGGATGGAAAAAGTCTTTGAGTATCATTGGGGTGTTCATAAATGTAGGGAACTCCTGCATAAGGTTGAGTACTCCAAACTTTATCTTCATCATCATATAATTTGTTGGTTCTCTAATGAATTTCCTTGCTCATTGTTGCATTGTCAAAGTCTTGTGAGAGAGACATTATTGTGAATCGTGTGTGACTTAATTGAATTTATTTTTTAAAAGATATATCATTAATACTTGTTATAGAAATCTTGTATGACATAACTAATCTAAATAACTAGCACCGTCACTGGCAACGGTGCCAATGATGAGTGGCGAGGTACCCCTACACTCAACCATATGAATACAAGTGTTTCATGCACGATCCAATCGAACTCCACAGATGGGCTAGTTGTGGTATCTAGATAGTTACTTGCTGATCGTAGTTCGTTGTCTTCCCACTTGGACTAGTATTTGCTTTGTCATGTATGGTTTAGTCCAGAGTGAGGTGTATGATGTAGTTCCTAACCTAGTGCTACTCCTGGAGGCAATGGAAAATAACTTTAATTAAGCTAGGAGGAAAAGGGAGAGAGAATCTAAGATAGCCTAAGTACAATGAGCATCCGTTCCTTAATCATCCATACACATCTTAGACCTTGTGCATTACTACCACTAGGATTACCAAGCACATGGCCTAGGTACGCTACTGGGATACCAAGTAGCCACACTTAAATGCTCATGATTACGTTGTACTCATTTTGCATTTAAGAAATTTAGGGTGAAGAGATATTAACTATAAAAGCAATAAATAACAATAATAATTAAATAATTAAAATAAGTGAATGCTAAAATGATGAAGTAATCTCGATCTTTATTTCTAGTCATGTGCATGTCCAAGTACATCACACTCAAATAAAGGTGTCATACAATTACAATCATCACACTATAGGCATGCACTAGGAGAAAGGGTTGAGAAGGACTAAAAATGAACTAACTTCTATCTACTAACTAAAAAATAACTTATTGTTACTTTCTTATGCATCTCATTATGTATTTATATGCTCACACAAGAATCACTATATTGCACATTTGATATCACAAGCTAGGTCATGATATTGCATACCCGATATCGTGTACCGAATATCATGGGTGCAATATCAAGGCCTAATCAATCATGATTCATCAATTGTAGAAACCATAATATGAATGAACAAAAACTAAGTATGAGATTTTATCATATCTTCATTTTCAAAATGGTTTCATTCCATAACAAATATAATATCACTTTGTAACAAATGATGCAATTACTATAATAAGACTCGAAATAACACATTATAATAATGGGCATGTCTCTTGAGATGATCTTTGGAGGTTTGACCTAAGATATTTATTCTATGAAATTAGAGGTCATGCTAGCATTAAGTTGTAAAACTAGTAAATATGAGTAAAGAATGCTAGGTAAAGTAAGAGAAGAAGATCACTTACCATCCCTTCACACCAGGTATAGGCATATACATGGTAGTAGTTCTGGATTTTCTCTAAGGAATATATGTCAAAGGAAGATAATCTTATAAAAGCCTTAGAGCATGACTACGATATGCTATTTCTACATTAATAAATTTTCCTTTTTATTTTTTTATGTTTTCCCTATCAGATTCATTATGCATAATATCAAATGTTACATATACTTGATATTTTCTATGACATCTAGAAATGGAATGTCACAACTACATTACAATGAGTTCTAGTGAGCAATCATGACCTCACTAAAACTAGTGATTTACTTGTGATCTAAGATTTTAATAGTCTAACAACTCATTATTCACTAGTATGATCAAATTTGATGTGAAAAAGGTACCTCAAAGGCTAAAGCATTTACCAAAACCTAACCACAACTTGTGTCCAACTTGTGATTCACTTGAAGTTTATTTTTGTCTATGTTTGATAGATGATAACCCATGGTTGACTCATAGTGAAATAGCATGAATTGATTACAACCAATGTTTAGGCACCATAACCTATGGTAGAATACCATAACTTATGAAAATATCAAACCATCACTTCTATATCACTCGTGGTTGACTCATGCTTGCCAAAATCAATGATAATGAAGCAAAACTTTCTCCTACAATCAATTCACAAAGATCCACTTTTATTATCAAACTTAGGCATTGGTTTCATAAAATTAGATATTTCTTAATTTTTTGAGATATTTTTATTTATTACAAATTTAAAGTATGAATAATCATATGCATTTTTTAATTTAGACAATTAGATTATATGAGATTCTTTGATGTAGTCCTCATTTCAAATATGATTATTATGCAAAAATCCTACTTTATTATTTAGATATATTCCCTTATTGACTATTTTAATGTGTTATAGATTGCATTAAATATTACATATTTGAAATTTTTTTTAAACCTTATTTTCTATAAAAATTTGTATTTTTTATTCCTAAGTTAGTACTCTTAGCTTATTGTTATTTTCTCCATGATTCTCTTAGATGTGCTTGAGTTATGAATTTTAGTTATGCATATTGATTAATTTATATTTTTAACATTATATTTATGTCTATGTTTTTTATTTTTTACATTAATAATTTTTTTAAGTTAATTAGCACTAACTTTGTGGATGAACATGAGATGCTATTCATGGAGACTATGGTGGAGGGATGATGGCATGTAAATGGCATGATCATGTTTTATAAATTTAATTTACTATTTGGTATGTGTTTTTCTAATAAAAATATATATGAATTAATTTATTACCCTTTTTGGAAGTTTATGTGAGTTAATTGAGGCTTGATCATAGTTTTTTTATTTGTGTTTTTAATTTTGGAAATAGTGTTAGGATTTCTATGATTGTATTTTCAAGTATTTCCCATTAAAACCCCACAATCTATTCTTTTGAGCACTTTGGTATCAATTTTAATTGGACATGGAAGTGATACTGGATTCAAGATTTATGGGAGTGTTATAAAGCACTATTGGTTCATGTGTATACATGGATGTGATCATGTGCTTTTGTTTCAAATTTATGCTTCTTAATTTTAGGTAAAAAAATCATGGCATTTTCTCTTATTTGTTCTAGTTTTCAAGTTTTTGTTTACTTTTAGCATGAATGGATTTTTCTTGAATTTTATGATCCATGTGTAATTAATTATATAGGTTGGATCTTTCTTTACAAATATAGCAATGTTTGATTTTTATGCATTAATAACTACTCTTCTTATAAAATTACCATGTTAACAATTTCTTGGAATTTGAAATTTTATGAGAACTTGATGTTCCTACTATTTTAAGATCAAAAATTATAAGAATATCTTTCATTTTAATATCAATAAATTCATCTTGTTTTATATTTATATCACTTTTAGTAATTTAGTCAAATATATTCATCTTATTTTCTTATGGTTTGACCCTTTATTATACCTTGGAGTAATTTAGTATGTTTTTCCCCATTTGAAGATTGGTTACTATCCCTTCTTCCATTGGTAATTTTTTTTGTTAGTATTCCCTATCATTTTCAAAAAATTTATAGGTCATTTCAAGTTAGTTTTCTCTCATCTTAGATTTCATATCAAAACCACAAATTAATTACAAGTCATTGTGAGATTGCTAACACTAACCATAAGTTGTGAACAACTTGTTTTTTCTCACTATATGTTGTGGTGAGGTCAAGGTCTATCCTAATACTCTTCTTTGTATTTTCACTCTATAGTTTGTTGAAAACCTACATTCACACAAATCATGATCAAGTTGTGGTCATTCACTATGATTCATGATTAAGTTGTACTAAAGTCTTCCAAGCTATTTTGAACATTTATAACTATTCTAAGTGTTTAAGATAAACCACAAGTCATGGTCTAATTGTGGTCAAGTCATGGTTAGGTTTTGGATAGAGAAAAAGTATCACTCTCTATTTTACAGCTTAATTTAGAAGTCTATATAAACCATAAGTTATGGATCAATTGTGGTTAGGTTGTGGTTAGCTACTATGAGTCATGATTAGCTTATGATTTTTCATCTTTATTATATTTAACCTAATTATATCATTGGTAATCAATTTCACTTTCTTAATATGTTTAAATTCTTTTTATCAATGTTTGATATGATTTACATTATCTTTTGTAAGTTGGATTATTGGAATTGATCTTGAAGTTGATTATTAGAGTATGTTAGAGCTTCTAGTCATTTAGACTTCTTGATTTATTTGTATATTCATCCAACATTAACTTTTGATTTATACATGTTTAGATCTTTGTATCTTCATTGTTTTCAAGAGCTAATATCAAGTTATGTGGCCAACTAAAGTTGGGCTCTCTAAAGATGTTCTGCATTTAACATCACTAGGATGCATAATATGTCCCTCATTATAGGCCTCATCCTACATGAGAGGATGATCTTATGCTCTTTAGTTCTTTATTTGATGATTTTAAAACATTAGTAGTGAGTCATGGTTGATGCCTAGGATATCAATAGTTTGTTTTTAGACTAAAAAGTAAATTCATATGCATGGTAGTGTGGCATTTGATTTATTTAGATAGTTTGATTTAACTAAGTATTTATGACAACAATTCATACAATTGAAAATAAGTGCAATGCATGCTAGCTAATGAGTGGCAAGGTACCCCTACACTCAACCATACGAATACGAGTGTTTCATGCATGATCCAGTCAAACTCCGCAAACAGGCTAGTTGTGGTATCTAGATAGTTACTCATTGATCGCTATTCACTGTCTTCCCACTTGGACTAGTATTTTCTTTGTCATGTATGGTTTAGTCCAGAGTTAGGTGTATGATGTGTTCCTAAACTAATGCTACCTGTAAAAGCAATGGAAAATAATCTTTAATTAAGCTAGGAGAAGAAGGGAGAGAGAATCTAAACTAATAGGAGATAGGGAGAGAGAGTCTAAGCTATCCTAAGTGTGATGAGCATCCATTCCTTAATCATCCATACACATCTTGGACCTCATGCACAACTACTACTAGAATTACCAAGTGTAGATCCTAGGTACACTACTGGATTACCAAGTAGTCACACTTAAATGCTCGTGATTAAGTCATACTCATTCTGTTTTTAAGGAGTTAGGGTGAAGAGATATTAACTATGAAAGCAATAAATAACAATAACAATTAAATAATTAAACTAAGTGAATGCTGCAATGATGAAGTAATATTGATCTTTATTGTTGGTCATGTGTGTGTCCAAGTACATCACACCCGAATAAAGGATGTCATACAATTACAATAATCACACTATGAGCATGCACTGGGAGAAAAGGTTGAGAGGAAAAACTGACAAAAGATCCTACTCTAGCACTAAACTAACTCACTAAAAAACTAATAAAATACCCTCCTCTCGTGCACCTACATGTGTATTTATAGGCTCACGTAGGAGTTACGATATCATGTATCTGATATCGTTGTTGGGTGCAATATCATGTAGCTGATATCATGCATCTAATATTGTAACATAGTGGATAGGTATGGGATTATTGACTGATAGGGAATTTATTCATGCCACAGTAGAGAACTAAATAGAATAAAACTGGGACACAACATGAAAAATGCAAAGATGAAAAAATCACAAAAGTACAAAATTGGGTGGAACTTATGTTGTTCTTGGTGGCAGTGGCTCCTCCATGGGTTACTTCCCCTTGTCTTGTGCTCCAGGTTTTGGGATTTGATGATGTTGAAGTAGTGCCTAGAGTTTTTCCTCTTCAGTTCAAGGATCTTGTACCATCCATGTTGATGTTCCAATGTTTGATGGAGTCGGCACCTCCCATGGGCATGGTAGTTGTGGAAACATTTTATTTGCCTTGACGTACTAGGCTACAAACAACCATCACTCCTTCTCATAGGCTCTGGCTTTGTCCCTGTAGCCCTAAAAATCTATAAGCTATCAAGCCAAGTATGTTGCAACATCTTTTTGTCCTTGGTAGCTTGCTTTAACCACATCCAATTCAGAATTTGTGACTTTTAGCTTCTACAATGTTTTCTTGTGTTGAGCACTAAAAGTGTTGATGTGGGCCTTAGCCATATGTATTTCTTTCTTGATTATTTTTTTGTACAATCCCACCTAGTCTCAGAAGTGCTCTTTTAATTTTTCGTGTCGCTTGGCCTTGTTCTTCCATGCATTTATTTCGATGGCTATCTTCTGATGAATAGCATGTACTTCCTCCATTGAGAGGATTTGATTTTCTTCGACCAAGTGGTTCATGTCCTGGTTGATCCTGATTAGCTATTCTTGTAGTCATTGAAAATGTTCTTTAATAATGTTCTTTTGTTTATCCATAGAGGTCAACCAAAGATTGTCGGCAACAAGATGTTTGTTTTCTTCTTGTAAGGCCTTGAGTGCCTTAGCGTGTGTGTAAGTTTGCGCTTGTGCCATGGAGGCATCCCAATTGACCTTCTCTTTTTCCTTTTCCATCCTTTTATTTTTTGCTAGCAATTTTTTGAGTTGCTCAATCTTGAAGGTGTCTAGCTAGTCAACGAGAACAAATTAAGAGGAATCCCACTATGTGGCTTGCAAGGTTACGAGCCTTTATTACAGTCTTATAACTTCTACTTCAATGTGCTCAGCCCTCATCTCTGTCATGACCAACTTTCATTTAGTGGAGATGAGGTCTGATTGTGCTACTATAACATCCTGTGGGATGTGAAACAAGGACGTCATCACTTATCCTGTTTGTAGCAATCGATCAAGCACATACTCATCCTCTGTAGGAGTCATTAAGGGACTAGTAAAAGTTTGAACATCCTGTGCTCCTATGAAATCAGCCGATGGCACAACAAGGATGTTAAACGATTCCTTAATGTGGTCCATGATCATCTCTATTGCTACTACTACATCCTAGTGCTGCATGATCACCACTGTGGTCCCTTCACCAATCTCTAGTTGCACCTAAAAGGATGTAGCATTTCTTGAAATCTGTTGCGACCAATAACTCTCCTGATGAGACGCGATATGCACAAGCTGCGATATCACGTCGTCCCTTGCGATATCACGTATGTGATATCACGGTCTGTCATCAAATCTATAAATAAGAGGTGGCACTCCCCTCATTTCCCAATCCTGGCTAGAAGTAGCGAAGCTCTAGCAATTTGATCACTCCAGAGTTAGATTAATTTCCCATGTACCCGCAGTAGGAGTCCTAGAGTGAACGGCTCTTTATTCAAGCAACTTTGTACCTGAACGCAAGTTGTGTACGGAAATAAAGATGAACTTGATTGGTTAACCCTTGCAGTGCATGAATAGGATTTTATTTATTATTATTTATTGCTTTCCTAGAATGCGGTATGAGTACGACTTAATTACGAGCATCTAAGGATGTGTATAGCTAGTCAAGGAATCAGGTGCTCATCACATGCGGTATGAGTACGACTTGATTACGAGAATTGTGACTACTTGGTAACCCAGTAGCGTATTCCAGGATCTACGCTTGGTAATCCCAGTGGTAGTCCCAATGTGTATGGCTAGTCAAGGAATTGGCTACTCATCACACTTAGGCTAGTTAGGTTCTCTCACCCTTATCTCCTAGAACATGGGATAAGTACGAATTGGCTACAAGCACCCACAGGTGTGTACGGCTAGTCAAGGAATCGGCTGCTTATCACACTTAGGCTAGTTAAGTGCCTTAGTACGACCACTTCGAGCACATGCATTACATGTGGTGATCCTAGTAATGATTAGTGTTTGGTAGCCACAGTTGCATAGTTCATGGTGTGTACAGTAAGTGGGAACAGATGCTGATGCTAGTTAATTTAGACTTAGGTCCTTAGTTAGAGTAGTCAGTTCTCTCAACCCTTCACCCCTTAGCATAGGAGATAAACCAGAAAAGACCAAAAAAATCATAAACCTCAGGCTTACTTAACCATACACCGTGACAACAACAAGTAAGTTTGGGAAGACAATGAATGATTAACCCCAAGTGTTCCATGGGGCGTTTAGGCATTTAGTCTGCGGAGTTCGACCGGATCACGCATGCTATGCTTGTTTCATATGGTTGAGTGTAGGGGTACCTTGCCACTCATCATCTTCCCTCCTCTTGTCTGAATGGACACCTCACCCCATTAAAAATCTATAGATACAATGGATCATACAGTATCATCGATGACATGAAAGAGATTTGCATCATCATGACTTCCCCAACTGACCGTCTCAACGATGACCCTAAGATGGCTCATCGACGTTTGATAATCCTATAGTGGTGGTGGTGGTTAATCTTGTTGGCTTGTGCTAGGCCCTACTTCTTGTTGTTAACTTGGTCCTGTGCTTGGCTGGGCCCTGCAAGTTGAGTTGTAGTGGACCCCACCATCTATTCTTGTACTTTTTCTGGCCCCAGTGTCTCACCAACAACTTTCCTTGCAGCTAGTGGCTTTAGTAGTTCAGCGTACAAAGCATTTTGGGCTTTTCTAGGGACATCATTGGTGTATCCCTAAATACCAACACACTTCCATAGCTTCCTAATGAGACAAGGGAAGGGTAACGCAAACTTCCCTATCTTGAATTATTCAAAATTCCTTAAGATCTTCATGAAATATAGATGAGATAGGTTAACATTAACCTTTTCCATCAATATCACACTTCCTCTTGCCACATATGTTGAAATTCTGTTTAGTCCTATTGTGGGGAAGATGAGATAAGTTTCAATTTTAAAGTAGATTCTCTCTTCAAATGTCAACTCTCCATAGGTCTTATCTTCTTTACCATATTCCCTATCTAACCAAACCTTTCATGCATCAGCATCATAGCAAGTGGATAGAAGAGCAACCTTTGGCTCTGTGTTTGGAAGGCTTAACACTTCCGAAATGGCATTCATGGAAAAATCAACAGACACACCACAAATGTAAACTATCATGCCTTCTTCTTTATTCTTCCAAAATTAGTATGTTTCTCCTAAGTACCAAGCACCACTTTCGGAGAGGATAGGACATAATGGGGACCCTTTGAGGTGGTCCCTATTAACCTTAGGAGAAAATTTCGTGAAAGGTCTGAAGTTAAATTCTATGATCATTGCAGCTAATGTGGATCTTTCATGGATGGCTTGGACAAATTCTGGGGGCAACGTGATGTGTCATACCTGTTCAGCCACTATCATAGCTCCTCCTTTTGCCTGTCTCGATTGTACAGTGGTAGGGCCTTCTTCTTGATGGATACTGAATGATTGTTCCTCCTTCTCTTCATGTTGTTCATTAGGCATCTGTACTTTACCTCTCCTAGGTTTCTCAAACACACCTTGAGAGGAACCTTCTTGTTGTCCATGCTTTGGGGCCATCTGCAATCACACGAGGCCAATCATTAGTAAGGTTTCTTACCAAAGTTAAGTTATACCTTACTTCCTATCTTAATGAGTTTATTCTGATTCCATCTGATTTTAAGTTAGGAAAATATCCCCAAAATATTTTAATATTTGGTCCACTTTGCTTAGGTGGTTTCAGAGTTTTAGTTTCCTGGATAAGAAGATGTAATTGTTTTTGGCACATGTTCATTATTTTTATAACTAATTACCCTTGATAGTGTCCTTCGGGTGATGATGAATTTCAAAACATTTATGTGCAATTTGGCATGTACCCCTCCCTCATGACTAATCTAAACATTTCGAGATCAAGTAGGTTCAAATGGAATGAAAATTGGATCACCAGCAAGTGAGTTATGGTTATTGAAGTAAGAGATGTGCAATCGCAAGTCGTAGAAGAAAATTTCAAAAACTTCCCTCATGTGAACAATTGAAAATGATGTTGACATGTGCAAGGGGGTCATATATATAGATTTTAAGGAGGTGATATTGCATACCTGCTAGCGGGGACCCGATATTGCATCGAACTCAATATCAAGGACCTGATATCGTGTCCTATCGAAAATATGGCACTTGAAAATTTTTCCAAATTTTAAAAAAAATTAAATTTTTTTGAAACTCCAAGGTATAAATTGAAGATGTTTAGGCCAATGTAAAGTGGTCTAGGGTAATACAAACTAGTTTTGAAGGCACCAAGGGTACAATGGTGTAAAATTTGACAATGAAAATCATGAAGAGTAGGGGGGAAAGGACATGTGTTAGCTCATAGGAACAATTGAACTGGAAAGATAATAAAGGAAAGAAGAACATTGGTAATACTTAGAGGGTATTGAATGATGTCCAGAAGATGTGTTATAAGTGTAAATTACAAAGGTTGCACAAGTGAGTCCTCCCCAAAGTAGGTTCCAACCTATAATTCCCTTGCATAACCATACCTTAAAATGTCCATAGGCACTAGAAGGGTTAAATGCAATCTACAAAAATTTCACAAAAAATACACATGAAGATATCACCATGATGAGAGATGAATCCCATGCTACTCAAGTCACAAGTCACAATTACACAAACAGCGAGGTGAGGTGAATTGTAGAAAGAATTGCAGAGATTGGGATAGGAGGTAACTGGCTTAGGGCACAATGAATCCTACGTGTAGGGCATGATTAATGTGTCATTAATCCATCACTCCAAAATCAAGACCAAGTCCATTCCTCTAATCAGTGACATTGCATTGCTTTATCCAATGATGGAAAACCATAAGAGCACCATGACAACAAGGCATACGATCACTTGGCATCTCATACAAGGGAGGAGTGATTTTTCTTGTGGCACTCTTCTCTTGTTTTTTTTTTTTTTTTGAAGTATTGCTTAATCCAGAGAAGCTACCTACCTTCAAGCATGGGTGCATGTCTTTCCAGTGGGACCTCTTAGAATAGCATTATTATTATTTTTTGGTTGATTTCCTTTAGATTACTCTTACTTCCATTTTTTGTTAGATATACAAGGATCTTAGTACAACCAAGATGCATGATAACTCCTACAAATGTCACCAAAGAGAATCCACAAGTCCCCTGATGTCACACCCTAACTAGTCCCTCTTGGTCCATCCTTCTTCGTTGTGGGCACAATAACAAAAAATTACTTTAATTTTTAATGATTAGAAATATCATTGTACCCATAGTAGAACCTCTTATTAATAAAATGGGGGAGTTAATGTGATGGGCTTTGATGAGTGTCAAGGTACCCCTACACTCAACCATATGAATATGAGCGTAACACGTGCGATCTGGTCAAACTCCACAGACTAAGTTCCTACACGCCTCATGGAACACTTAAGATTAATTATTCATTGTCTTCCTAGACTTACTTGTATTTGTCACGGTGTATGGTTAAGTAAGTCCGAGGTATATGATTTTTATGTCTTTTCGGTTTTATCTCCTATGCTGATAAGGTAAAGGGATGAAGAGACTAATTGACTAACTCTAACTAACTAACTAAGTCTTAATTAACCTAGCATCAGCATCCTTTCCTACTTACCATTCACACCTTGAACCAATGCAACCTTGGTTACCAAATGCTAATCGTTGTTGGGATCACCAAGCGTAATGCACATGCTCGAAGTGGTCGTACTGAGGCACTTAACTAGGAGAGAAGGGATGAGAGAGATTTAATAACTAATAAATCATTTAAATGATAAATAGTAAATAACAATAAATAAAATCCTATTTATCCTATTCCATGCACTTCAAGGTTTATCCAAGAGTTCGTCTTTATTGCTGTACACAAACATGTGTTCAGGTACAATATTTGCTTGAATAAAGATCCATTCACTTTAGAGCTCCTACTGCGAGCACATGGAAAATATTCTATCTCTGGAGGGATCAAACTACCAGAGTTTCACTATGGTCTAGGCCTAGATGTTAAACAAGGGAGAACTGCCTCTTATTTATAGACTTGGTGGCACACCGCGATATCATGGCCCATGCGATATCGTGTCCCATCATACCCCCATGACTGAATAAAAACTCATCCTCATGTTCCTTATAAAATATTGGGACAGTATGGGATTATTGACTCAAATGAAACTAATGGGATGACATGTGAACGGATCATCATTACAAGACAAGACAACACTGGTGTTCATGACAACAAGAGTGAACACCTTATTACATTGACATCATGCCTCATTTGGAAGTTGAGAAAGAGAGAGAGAAAGAAGTGTTACTGCTGCCAATGCCAAGATTGCACCTTTCATTGTCCATTTGTAAGCATTCCATCGGTCTTGCTCCTTGCATAGCTACTTCTAGTATCGCTCCATTCTAAGTGTTCCTTCTAGATCCAATCTATTGTTATATGATTTCCATCTACACACATAACATAGTCTTTATTAGCAAGGGTAAATGAATTTCAATGTAGTTGATACCTTGCTTTGGTGTGTCTAGGTTGTGGTATGGCTGATACGGATCTGGAGATATCATATTGATGACTATTGAAGATGTAGGGGTTAGGAGAAAATCAAAAAAATTAGGCCCTGTACCTCCATGACTAATCGCGAACCTCTGGTAGCAATAGAATGGAGAAAGAAGAAAGAACAAGAAAGATGGAGAAAAAGAGACAACAATAACATCGATGAAATGGATGTCAAGATGGAAATGAATAAAATAAATTAGATTCCAAAAATGTTAGGAAAAATAATTTAACTGGTGCACCAAATAGGAATGTCAATGGGTCCTCCCCAAAGTAGGCTCATTCCCTTAATTCCTTGACAATCCCACCTTCAAAGAGTTCATAGGCTTTGGGAATGTCATTTGGAACAAGAGTTAAAGTCTTAACCACAAGAATTTACCAAAAATAAAATAATGCCTCAACCAAAATATATACTAATGATAAAATCGGCAATGAGGTGAACAATGGAGAGAAGGATGGAGAGAATGGGAATGGAATGGAATCCCAAGAACAAGGTGGTGTACAGTCCCTTGTGTAGTTCATGATTAATGTGACTTAGAAAATCTCATTCCAACTCTGGCCTCAAACAAACCACTTCCAATGACTTCACATTAATACATTTTTCCAATCCATCCTCTTGAAGTAACAAGAATGCATCCTCCAAAAGCCAGCACCATTCCAAAGAAACAAAGGAGGAGAGAATGGGAAGCGAGAAGGGCCTTAGTTAGAGGGAACATTTTTATTTTGAGTTCCATAACTAGTGCTTGTAGCCCAAGGAATTTTTTTTCTAAGGGGTGTGCTTTGAATTCTCACTTTTTTTTTATTTTTTATGTGTTTATGCATGAGAACCATACCATGCAAAGACTTTGTTATTTTTATTTACTCAGCTTCCCAATGATTGGGTAACATTGAAATGGTAAGAAAACTCAAGAAGAAAACATCCAAGCACCCAAGAGAATGGCCAACACAAATGCATTAAGTTCCCTTGAAGTCACACCCTTTTCAATCCTTGAGTCTTTCCGTAGTTTAAGAAATTCCTAGTCACCGATTTGTTATAGTTATTATTTCAAAAGAGACTGTACAAGTCCAAGCTGACAGAGAACATAGAACTCGTGGATGTATGGATGAAGTGGACTCATTACCTACCATATCAAAAGAACCATACCTTAGTATCAACATCATGAATTAAAGGTAAAAACCAAACATTAGCAATCATGATAAAAAAATTTCATACCATCATGAAGAACACTTATTGAATGACAAACTTACAAGGTGGGTAACACACATACACACTCAAAATAAAAAAGTATAATGATGTTGTAAAACAAAAACAAGAAAAGTTAAATAAATTTGTAAAACAAAAAAATGTAAAACAAAAACGTGAAAAACAAAAATGTGTAAAAAAAATGTGTAAAATAAAAACTTGTAAAACAAAAACTTAAAAAGAACTAAGGGCCCAAAATGATTAGCATAGCTAGCCATCTCCCCCATGACTGAATAAAAAGGGAGAGATCTGAAATAATGAGTGCCTATTTGAAATTTGTAGAAGGGTCCAACTTCTCCCAATTGATGTTCTTAGATTAAGGGGTGGAAGTTGGCAACGCTCATATTCCAATGTATCTATGCCTTCATTGTTGGCAGGGGTTGTTTCCTCAATTTGTTTCATACATATTTGTTGGTTTCTCTTTCAACTAGCTATCAACCACGGGATGTCTACTACTAGTTGGGTGGTTGCTACATACAGGCATCTTTGTCTCAAAGTTTTAAGGGCACACCTATTGCATGGAGGAGATGTTATGCGTTCCTCCATGTCATCACCCGATGAATCACTATATGTGATGCATGGAACTTTCCTCTTCTCGATCTTTCCATAAATGTTTACCTTAGAGATTTCCTAGGAAAGATCATGAATTCCTAGGCATGCATCTATTGTACTTAGCCATGCCCTTCCCATTATAATTGGGAATTCCCCATCGTTGTTGTTGACTTCAATCACCAGGAAATCAGCTAGGTAGGACCAACCATACACAGTGGTAACAATGTCCTTTACCAATCCCAAGGTAATGGTGATGGACTGGTCTACCAGCTCTGGTTGAATATTTCTCTTCTTAATTTGGGGTAGGTTCTAGGCTTGATACATTTCTCATGAGATCAAGTTGACTTTGGAACCTGCGTTAAGAAGAGCCTTATGTGGTTCATTCCTGGAAACTTGGAGATAAAGTAAGGGACTCCCAGGGTCAGATAATTTCCTAGGAAGGTGGCCTACCTTGATCCAATCGGTTACGGTATGTGTTAACATAACCGTATACGTTGAGCTCTGATGTTGGACTAAAGGGATCTCTGAAGCCTTGTGTGTTGGAGGAGTGATCACAGACTCAACCGCTTGTTGTTGTGAGAGCTTGTCTGGGCTTTTGGTTCTGAAAAAAAGTCTTCTCTTTTTGCAGTTATCAGAACCAGCAGTGGGTTGAATGTTTACAACTCTCATAGCGTTACATTGATGCGGTTGAGTGGGGAGTTCCCCTTGCATTGTTGGACCAGGAGGTATGGGAACTATAGGTGGAAGAGGTGCAGATGGGTTAGGAGGATGGTATGGGTATGGAGCATCTCCCAGAGGAGGAGTCCTTCTAAAGTACTCCAAACTTGGTAGTGACGTTGGGGAGTTGTGTGACCCATGGAGTCACTTGGAGAAATCGGCTACTGCACGTAGTAGCCATAAGGATTGGGTTACTGGTAAGGGTACTATTGTTTCAGTAGTTGCATCCCCCATGTCTGTGGGTATTGCCACTACTGATGTTGTCCAATGGGTTGTGGTGGAGTTCCACTTCGGTAGTACGTCAACGGTTGGTGGAACTGTATTTGGTTACCCTAGTAATAAGGTAACCTCCAGGGTATCTACCATCTATTGAGTCTCAGGTTGAGTGCATACACCCTAGACTCCTGTAGATGTGCGATGATTAGACAACATCCCTTAGGATGGTCATATTGGCAGATCTCACATCCACCGTCATCGTCTATGTCTGAGTCCACAACCTCATCGGAGATAGTTATTTTCCCCTTATCCTTGTCACGTGCAGGGCCTGGATCTCCCCGCTTTTTCTTGTCCTTGTCACTACTTTGTTCCTCCTTAGACTCCTCTACAATCTTTAGGACAGTTTCAATTTTACTGTCTAAGGAGCTCCATACTTCATCTACCTTAGCTGATACTTCTATTGTTAGCTTTTGTAGTGGCAAGGTTTTTCTATTCACTAATTCTTTGAGTGGTGACTCATCCTCTTCATTGCAAAATCTCACTCCCTTCTTTCGAAGAGAGGGATCATAGTTATATTCTTTTGCACTTTCCCTTTTTCATAGCTCCCCTTCTTCTTTGGCTACTTGCTCCAACAATCATTGAATTTCATGGGACCTAACTTCTGATAGTCTCTCTTGGGCATAAGTCCCAAGAGTTCTCCTAGTTTCATACCTTAGCCCATCTACGATGTGGTGGAGTTGATCCCACTGTGTGTAACCATGGCCCTGGCAACAATGTAGCATTGCATAGTAGTGGCCCATGGAAGCATCCAAGGGTTCATGAGTACCTTGCTTCCATCCTTGGATCTTCTTACGCAAGTTAGAAACTCTAGAGTATGTTTGATATTTATCATTGAAGAGTTCTAACATCATACTCCACCTCCTAATGGTTTCCAGTTCTAAGGACCAGTACCAACTCTCTGCTTCCTTTATGAGTGTCCTGGGAAACAACTTCAGTTTTTGCCACTCATTTTCTATGTTTTGCAAGGCGCAGGCATCATGAAATTCCTATAAATGATTTTTTGGATCGACGTTGTATCCCCCCTCAAATTGTGGGATATTGTTCATGTCTAAGCGCTTGATCCGGATATCTTTTTGATGCCTTGTTGGTATTCTCACAGCCTCCATTATATCTAGCATGCTTCGGGTGGCAAGTAGGGGTTCATCATGATCATATCTCTCATGACGTCTATGATGTCTACGTTGTTCCCTACTTTCCCTTCGTTCATGTCTTAATTCTATTGACTACCCTCATCCTCTCTCTCGACTCTCTCATTGAGGTCTCTCATTTCTCTTATCCTTATCCTCATCGTTATGCTCTTTATGACTACGCCCTAATGTGGAAGGATAGGGTGAATGATGTGATGAAGGGGAAGAAGAAGGATAACCATCGTCATGACGATATTTCTTACCTTCTCTTCTGTGGCTTCAGCCTCAATTGTGATGACGATTTGAGTGCCTATCCTTGTCATGTGTTGTTGTTCCCTCAGTGAATCGCTAGTGTTCATGGGGATCAAAACCAGGGTTGTTTATCGTGGAGCATAGGTTTTGATACCCCACCTCCTCACTATTGGTAGGAGGGGGAACATCTTTCGATAGAGAACCCGTTATAAGTGGTTCACCATCTCCAATTTCACTTAGGACATGTGGGACCTCTTTGCCCTTCAACAGTGTATGTTGGTTCTCCTACCCTGAGTCCCTTAAATGTTGTGCGGCTGTGGGATGGTAATCCCTCATGTCAAAACCTGCCACAACGTATTCAGCATATAATTCCATCATTCTGATCTGTGCCAAAGCACGAAGGAGCATGTTGGGGACTGAACGATCTGGAGGTAACACTATGTTACCTTGCAAGTCTCTCCAGCACATTTTTTCATCTTGATGGAGGATAAATATAAAATTAGGTATATACTCATCAGGATGATTATATACCACCCTATATTGTTGAGGAATTGGTGAATTTTGGTTATGTGTTTTAGATTGCTGACTATTCTTAGTATGATTCCTAGGTGAAATGCTCTTGTGAGAAGAAGAAGAAGACATGGTGTCTTATCAGTGTGCTAATTAACTATATATATATATATTTTCATTTAATTAACCCTGAGGTTCGTTTAAGCTCCCAACAATGTGAGTAATTTCCTATGTTCTACTTAGTGTACAAACACTTAGTCCCCGACAATGGTGCCAATAATGAGTGGTGAGGTACCCCTACACTCAACCATACAAATATGAACGTAACACACGCGATCTGATCAAACTCTGCAGACTAAGTCCCTACATGCCTCATGGAACACTTAAGGTTAGTTATTCATTGTCTTCCCAAACTTACTTGTATTTTTCACGGTGTATGGTTAAGTCTGAGGTATATGATTTTTATGTCTTTTCAGTTTTATCTCCTATGCTGATAAGGTAAAGGGTTGAAGAGACTAATTGACTAACTCTAACTAACTAACTAAGTCTTAATTAACCTAGTGTCAGCATTCATTCCCACTTATTGTTCACACCCTGAACCGATGCAACCTTGGTTACCAAATGCTAATCGTTGCTGGGATCACCAAGCATAATGCACATGCTCGAAGTGGTCGTACTGAGGCACTTAACTAGGAGAGAAGGGTTGAGAGATATTTAATAACTAATAAATCATTTAAATGATAAACAGTAACTAATAATAAATAAAATCCTATTTAGCCTATTCCATGCACTGCAAATTTTATCCAAGAGTTCGTCTTTATTGCCGTACACAAACATGTGTTCATGTACTATATTTGCTCAAATAAAGATCCGTTCAGTTTGGAGCTCCTAGTACAGGCACATGGAAAATATTCTATCTCTAGAGGGATCAAACTACAAGAGTTTCACTATGGTCTAGGCCTAGATGTTAAACAAGGGAGAGCCGCCTCTTATTTATAGACTTGGTGGCACACCGTAATATCGCGTATGCGATATCACAGGGGACGACGTGATATCGCATATGCAATATCGTGTCCCATCAGGCTTGCTATTCAAATAATTAGTCACCTGAGAATTGATAGCATAAAAAAACACCTCAACGAATGGTTCACATGATTTTTTTATTCCTAGATGAGATTACTCATAAAAAGGTAAAAAGACAAAAAGGAAAAAAGATCAAACAATAAGTTGAAAAGTGAAAAAGTGAAAAAAAAATTTCAAAATTAAAGAAAATGAAAAATATTTATTAATCCAACTTGTTATTAGAATGGGGGGTATCCCCCATAACTAAATGGTTGAGTATGGCGAGGATTAATAAATGAAAAGTTGGAATCCTTGCATGTTGGATGTATTAGAATCCGATCATATTCGAACCACTGGGTATCTTTTGATGTGGTGGTTGGAATGTACCCTGAGTGGGGTTCACACACTTGATTATATAAGACATAGTGGGGAAATTTATAAGATGTAGTTAATTATGAAATGGTTGACCGACTATGGCACCTGTGACCATAAGATGGTATGCAAGGATCGATCTTTCTCCCTCAGTGGTTATATTCATTGGGCCATATGGTTGTTAGAGTATTTGTTGATGGCCTAGAGAAAGTAACACAATGCATTGGGTTCGAGGAGAAGGATGCACCACAGTGTTGAAATTATGCTAATTTGAAGGATGTAGTGGGCTTAGAGTTGTTCTGTCCCTTCTTATGGTCATGTTGAAAGAAGGGGTGTCTTTGATGTTGAGGAGATTTCCCACTACTGTTGTCAGCAGAAGCACAAGTAATATTCATGGGTTGCTACTATGGTGAAAACCCTTTTGGAATACTTGGTGGTGATGTAGAAGGAGGTGAAGGATAAGAATTTTGAAACTAAGGAGTATAAGCTATCCAAGGTGGTGGTTCTATTGGAGAGGATATGGGTTGAGAGTATTAAGGAGAATATAATCATTTGGTGAGATAGAGGATGTTGACTTAGTTGAGGAAATAGGATGTTGGACTTGATAAGCACTTAGGTTTGGATGATATGAAGGGTGTAACTAGTTTCCACGACTGGGATTGTTTCCACTATGATTGAACATAGTATCTTTGTATGAACTCTAGATGTAACACTCTTCCCCAATGCTCTTGTAAATGTGACAAGATTGGGCATTGGCCCTTGGCATGATTATACAAGAAAATGTTGCATTGATACGTATGATTGGTAGTTAAGCTCGTATTCTCTTATACCCTTATTTCCGATTGTCTAAGGGTATTTTTTCCTATTTCTTGGTTTTTCATGACTCTATCTCCAATAATGTTGGCATATTCTCCACATTTGTTATGCATCCATTCCATCATCTTATTGTTCTTTGCCTCAATTTTATCCAATGATTGTAGCACTGGAAAAGATGGTTTCACCTCCTTGAGGTGAGTTGATTTCTCCTCTTTATTATTATGGGCCCTTATTGAATTAAGGTTCTGGGCCTATTGAGATTTTTCAACATTCTCCCATCTAGCCATTTCTCCCTCTTCTTTTGCTACCCATTTAATAAGCTCTTGGAGTTGATGGGTTCATAGCTCATATAGTCGACCTTAGGCATACATCCCTAGGATCTCCCTTGTTTCATTATGGATCCCACAAATAATGTGGTACATTAGTCTTTCCTCAGAGAACTCATGGCTTGGGTAGTTGTTTAATAGTGCATAATATCTTTCTAAGGCCATGTCCAAGGGTTAATGTTGCTCTTGTTTCCATTCTTGGATTTGTCTCCTCAAGGCTAACACTCTTGCATAAGTTTGATATCTTTCATTGAAGAGCTCTACCATTGTTGGCCAACATTGGATTGATTTTGGTTTTAACGACCTATACCATACTTTTTCTTGTCCAAAGAGTGTTAGAGGAAAGAACTTAAGTTTTTGCCACCCATTATCAATGTTGTTCCATGCACAGGCATCATAGAAGGCTNGCACGATTCAGTCAAACTCTAAAGATAGGCTAGTTGTGGTATCTGGATAGTTACTCATTGATTGCAGTTCACTATCTTCCCACCTGGACT
>MNCI01012895.1:12808-45187 GCA_015680685.1 Gnetum montanum
TTTTTGCGTGAGAACTACACCATGCAAAGAGTTATTTTTATTGGCTCAGCTTCCCGATAATGGAGCAATGTTGAAATGGTAAGGAAAAATCAGGAAAAAAACATCCAAGCACCCAAGAGAATAGCCAGCACAAATGCATCAAATCCCCTTGAAGTCACACCCTTTTCAATCCTTGAGTCCTTCTTTAGTTTGAGAAATGCCCAGTCACCAATTCGTTAATAGTTTTATTATTAAAGAAAGGAATTGTACAGTTCCAAGCCAAGAGAGACCATAGAAATTCATGAATGCATGGATGACGTGGACTCATTACCTATTATATCAAAAGAGCCATACCTTAGTACCAACATTATAACTCAAAGGTGAAAAAAAAAAGATTAGCAATCAATAGAATACAGTTCATACCACCTTCAAGAGCACTTATTAGGTGATGAATCTAACAAAACAAAAACAACAAACAAAGATAAAAACAAGAAAAAAAATAAAATCAAAAAAAAAATAAACAGTTACACAAAGAAATGAAAAAGTATAAACAATGTTGCAAAACAAAAACAAGAAAAATTTAAAGAAATTTGTAAAACAAAAACTTAAAAAGGAACTGAGGGCCTCAAATGGTTAGCAGAGGTGGCCGTCTCCCCCATGACTGAGTTGGGAGGAGAAGATCTGAAATAGTGAGCATGGTTGTCCCTTCTCAGAGGTATTATGTACACTGACCATTCTAAATTCATGGAAGGGTTTGGTCTGTTGCACATTGACTAACAATATCTTATCAGGGCTCTTAGGTTTGTATATGGTCATGGCCCCTGAAGGAAAGGTTGCATGAATAATGTAAGGTCCTTCCCACAGTGTTTGAAATTTTGTGCATTGTGGCACATGTGTGGGGTTTCTATAGAGAACCTTATCTCCTGGTTGAGACTTAACCTTTTGAATCTTCTAATTATGATGTTGCTTGTTATATGCCTTGTGCAACTCATTTGATGATAGGGCAACTAATTGGTTTTCATCTAGCACGTTTAAAGTTTCCAACCTTTGTTTTTGTGCTAGATCAAGATCAAGGTGGAGGTCATAAGCCATTGATAGTGCATGGAGCTTGGTTTGAATTGGAAGCGTTGGAAGCTTTCCATACACTAATTCATAGGGAGAGTAGTTTATAGGGAGTTTCTAGGTGGAGTGGTATGCCCAAAGGGCATCATTCAGTTTAGTTCTCCAATCTCGCCTATACTTGCTAATTGTCCTAGTCAATATTTTAGTGATCTCCCTATTGGTAACCTTAGCTTGTCCGTTAGCTTGGGGGTGATAAGGTGTAGTCAATTTATGTTCAACCCCTAAGCGTTGCATTAACTTTCAAAAATTTGCACCTGTGAAGTGTGTTCCATTATCTGAGATAAGTGCACGTGCCATACCAAACCTATTTATGATTTTTTGTTGCACAAATCGTGTAGCTATAGATGATGTGTAGTCTGTAACAGCAGCTACTTCAGCCCACTTCGTTAGATAGTCTATGACAACTACAATGTAAGATTTTCCATTGGACATTGGTGTAATGGGCCGCATAAAGTCTATTCCCCAAATTTCGAAGGGTTCTAACAGTTGAATCCATTGTTGCGAACCCTCCATTTTAGTAGTTATTCCCCCATCATGCTGATAATGCTCACAAGATTAGAAAAATTGATGGGCATCCCGAAATAATGTTGGCTAGTAATATCTTGCAAGCAAGATCTTAATAGCCGTTCATCTCCCCGCATAGTGACCCCCACAAGGACCCTCATGAGCATCTTGGAGAACTCTCAATTGGTCTACCTTGGGCATGCACCATCGAACCAAGCCATCAAAATACACTTTGTAAAGTTATCCATTGATCTCCATGAAGTACTTGGCTCTATGAAGAAACTGTTGTTTCTTTCTAAAGTCTAGCTCCTGTGGTGTTTGTTGAGTAAGAAGATAGGTGAGAATACTACTATACCAGTTCGTCTCTGTGGGTTGGTTATTCACTACACTGGCAAAGAGGGCTTCATCAAGAAAATGATTAGGCATTACATATTCATCCTCTTTACTGTCCCAGAGCAACTGAGATAAATGATTTGCAACTACGTTCTTGGTGCCTTTTCGATTGACCATCATTAGATCGAACTCTTGTAGGATTACCAGCCATCGTATAATACGAGGGCTAACTGTTGGCTTGTTCATGAGGAACTAGATTACACTATGATCCGTATGGATGAATACTTTGTACCCTAACACATAGTGTCTAAACTTATCCAGTGCAAACACTATAGCCATTAATTCTTTCTCTGTAGTTGTGTAGTTAAGTTGTGCACCGATGATACTTCTACTTGCACAATGGATGTAGTAAGGGCATTTTTGGTCATCTAACTGTGTAAGTACGGCTCCTAAAGCATAATTGGATGCATTAGTCATTATGTAGAATGATCTAGACTAGTCAGGAGCTTATAGAATAGGAGTTTCTACAGGTTTTTATTTTAGAGTTTGGAATGCTCGTTCACATTCCCTAGTCCACTCAAAAGGTACATCCTTCTTTGTTAGCTCTACCAATGGTTTGGAAATCTTGGAGAAGTTCTCAATGAATCTCCTCTAGTAGTCAGTGTGTCCAAGGAATGATTGAATTTCTTTGATAGTTTCTGGTTGAGGGGTGATTCCTTGGATGACCCTAATTTTATCTGGGTCTACCTCTATTCCTGCATGTGAAACCTTATGCCTGAGTACAATGCCTTCTTAGACCATTAAATGGCTTTTTTTCCAGTTGAGCCTTAAGTTGGTTTCTACGCATCTTTTTAGCACTTGCTCTAATTGCTCCAAGGCTTGATCAAAACTTGTTTCATAGGTGGAGAAGTCGTCCATAAAGACTTCCACTTCGTTTCCTATTTGTTGTTGGAATATGCTTAGAACTAGGCATTGAAACGTGGTAGGAGAATTACACAAGCCAAACGACATTTTTTTATATGCAAATGTTCCCCAAGGATTGGTGAACGTTTTCTTGGCTTGGTCTTATGGGGCTATCCGTATTTGGTTGTATCCACTATAGCCATGTAGAAAATTGTAATAGCGATGCCCTGCTATGGTGTCTAAGACTTGGTCAACGAATGGAAACGGAAAATGATCCTTAAATGTTGCCATGTTCAGTAGCCTAAAATCTATGCACACCCTCCATTTGCCTCCCTTTTTAGGCACAATCACCAGTGGGCTAACCCATTCGCTATCAGCAATGGGATATATAAACTCGACCTTAAGAAGCTATTATATTTCTTCTTTTACTACTTGCTTCAATTTTAAGGTCAATCACCTCTATGGTTGTTTTTGAGGTTTCATGGAGGGGTCAGTGTAAATCCTATGCTAGCATATCCTAGGATCTATTCCAGTTAATTTGGGATATGACCAGGCAAAGGCTTTTGACCACTTGTTTATCACTTTCAGCATTCTTCCTTTTTCTTTGGAAGTAAGTCTTGCGTTGATGATTACCAATTTTCCATTTTTAAGAATCATATATTCCAAATCGGTGGGCAATGGTTTTAATTCTAGGGGCTCTTGTTTGAATTTTTCAAGAATTTCCAACTTCCCCCAGTTGATGTTTTCAAGGTTAAGGCTTGGAAGTTGGTAGCATACTTGCTCTAGTGCATCTATGCTTTCGATATAAGCACAAGTTATTTCCTTAGTTAGTTTCATGCATGTTAGTGAGTTGCTCTCTTGATCAGCTATCAGCCACTAGGTGTCTTCTTGTTGTGTGGCTACTACATACAAACACTTTTGTATATTAATGTCTTGTGCATACCAGTTGCATGCAGGCAATGCTAAACTTTGCATAACCCATGATCTCTACACGCAATTGCACCCTGTTTCTCTGTATGCAATGCCTAAAAACTTCTTCTTCTTGATCTTTTCAAAAGTATTCTCCTTAGATATTTCTAGGGAAAGATCATAGATTACTAGGCATGTATCTATAGTACTTAGCCATGCCCTTCCCATTATTATTGGGAAGTCCCCTTTACTGTTATTCACTTGTATCACTAGGAAATAAACTAGGTATGACCACCCACACATAGTGGTGACAATGCCCTCCACTAGTCCCAAGAGAATAGTGATGGATTGGTTGACTAGCTCTAGGTGAATATTGCTCTTCTTTAATAGAGGCAGGTTCCAGGCTTTGTACATTTTTTGTGATATTAAGTTGAATCGAAAACCTAAATCCAGAAGAGCTTTGCATGGCTCATTCCCAGTAATTTGGAGATACATTAGAGTGCTTCTAGGATTAGATAATTTCTTGGGAAGGTGGCCAACCTTGATCCAATTAGTAACAACATGTTTTAACATAACCATATGCGTTGAGCTCAATGTTTGGTTTGAAGGGAGCTCTGGAGCCTTATTTGATGGGGAGGTGTTCAGAGGTTCAACTGCTTGTGGTTGTAAGGACTTGGTTGGACTATTAGTTTAGAATAAGGATATTTTCTTCATATGGTTGTTAGAACCAATAGTGGGTTGAGGATTCATAGCCCTTGTGGCATTGCGTTGTTGCGGTTGAGTAGGGAGTTCCCCTTGCACTATTGGAGTGGGTGGTAATGGAGCTATTAGTGTGAGAGTTGCGGATGGATTTGAAGGATGGTATATTTGTGGGTTATCTCCCCTAGGAGTACGAGTTCTATAATACTCATAGGCTTGGTAGTGATGTTGTGGTGTAACATGACTAACAGAGTCACATGGAGAGATTGGATGTTGCACGTAGTAGCCATATGGATCAGGTTGCCGGTATGGGTATTGCTGCCTTGGTGGTGGCATCCCCCATGATTGTGGGTATTGCCACTATTGATGTTGCTCAACGGATTGTGATGGAGTTCCACTTGGATAATATGTTGAAGGTTGGTGGAACTACCTTGGGTTACCTTGGAAATAAGGTAACCATTAGGGTGCTTGCCATTTATTTAGTCATGGGTTGAGTGCATACACTCCAGACTCTTGTAGATGTGAGATCACTGGGCAAAATCCCTTAGGATGGTCGTATTGGCATATCTCACATCCACCATCATTGTCTGTGTATGAATCCACAACCTCTTCTATGATGGCCATTTTACCCTTACCCTTGTTACATGCATTTTCCACTTCTCTCTTTTTCTTTTTGTTGTGATCACTACCTCGCTCCCTAGACTCCTCTATAATTTTAAGAACAGTTTCAAACCTACTATCCAAAGAGTCCCACATTTGGTCTACCTTTGCCAATACTTTTGTTGTTAACTTTTGGAGAGGCAAAGTTTTCCTATTCACCATCTCTTCGAGTGGTGACTCTTCTTCCTCCTCACAAAATCTCACTCCCCTTTTTTGGAGGGCAAGATCTCCATTGTATTCTTTCACATTTTCTCTCTTTCGTAGCTCATCCTCTTTGGCTACTTGCTCTAGAAATCTATGAATTTGATGAGACCTAAGCTTTGATAACCTTCCTTGGGTGTACATCCCAAGGGTTCTTCTTATTTCATGCCTAAGTCCATTCACGAGATGGTATAGTTGATCCTGCTATGAATAAGCATGGCCAGGGCAATAATGTAATAGTGTGTAATAGCAGCCCATGGTAGCATCCAAGGGTTCATGATTTCCTTACTTACATCCTTGGATTTTCTTTTGTAGGTTAGAAACTCGGGAGTACGTTTGGTCCTTATCATTGAAAAATTCTAACATTATACTCCACCTCCGAATGGATTCTAGTTCTAAGGACCAGTACCAACTTTCAGCTTCTTTCACTAGTGCCCTTGGGAACAACTTCAATTTTTGCCATTCATTTCTATGTTTTGCAAGGCACATGCATCGTGGAATGCTTGTAAATGATTTTGAGGATCAGCGTTGTATCCCCCTTCATATCGTGGGATGTTGTTCATGTCTAACCTCTTGATCCTACTATCCTTTTGGTGCCTTGTTGGAACTCTTACGACCTATGTTATATATAGTATGCTTCTAGTTGCGAGTAGGGGTTCTTCTTGATCGTCTCGTTCATAGCGTCTATAGTGTCTACGTGGTTCCCTACTCTCCCTTCTTCTATGCCTTGATTCTTTAGAGTGCCCTCATCCTCATTCTCGACTATCTCATCGATGACTTTCACTTCATTTTCCCTTATCCTAACGATTGGTTTCTGTATGACTGCGTCCAGACACTGAAGGAGAGGGTGAAGATGATGATGAAGGTGAAGAAGGAGAACCATTGTCATGATAGTTTTTTCTACGTTCTCTTCAGTGGTCTTGGCCTCAATCGTGATCATGATCAGAATGTCCACCCTTATCGTGTGTTCGTGTTCCCTCGTTGAATACTTCATGTTCATGGGTATCAGAACTAGGGTTGTGAATAGTGGAGTGAAGATTCTAATACATCACCTCCTGACCAATGTTAGGAGGAGGAACATCATTTTTTGGGGAACTTGTTGAAGCAAGTTCACTATCCTCAATTTCACTCAAAATGTGCAGAGCATCATGGTGTCATTTACCCTTCAAGGATGTATGGTATCTCTCCTATCGCAAGTCCCTTTGACATTACGCTTCTGTGGGATGATAGTCCCTTGAGTCATGATTGCATGCAATGTATTCTTCATATAAAAGTGGCATGCCTATTCGTGTGAGAGCATGAAGGAGCATGTTGGGAACTAATCGATCTAGAGGAAACACTATGTTACCCTCCAAGTCTCTCCAATGCAGTTGTTCATCTTGGTGGAGAATAAAGGTGAAATCGGGTACATACTCATCGGGATAAGTATATACCACTTGAAACTATTGAGGAACTGGTGGATCTTGGTTACGTGTATTATGCTGCTGACTGCCTCTTGTGTTAGTCCTAGGTGGTGAAGTGCTCTTATGCGAAGAAGAAGACACTTATCTTGTTTGGTGTGCAATTTACCATTGTCTTATCTTTTTTTTAATTAATCCTAAGGGTTTGTTCTAACATTCCAATGATATGAATGATTTCCTATGTTCTACGCAGTGTGCAAACAACTAAGTCCCTGGCAACGGTGCCAATGATGAGTGGCGAGGTACCCCCTACACTCAACCATACGAATACGAGCGTTTCACATACGATTTGATCAAACTCTAAGGACTAAGTGCTTACACGCCTTAATGGAACACTTAGGATTAATCAATCATTGTCTTCCCAAACTCACTTGTATTTTCATGGTTGTATGGTTAAGTAAGCTTGAGGTACATGATTTTTATAACTTTTATATTTTTTATGTCTTTTGCTAATAAAGAAGAGGAAGAGAGAACTAAGTTGCTAACTTACATTAACTATTTATTAACTAGTTTCTAAATGTTTCTAACATCAGTATCTGTTCCCACTTGTTGTACACATCCTGAACTAGTGCAACACTATTGGGATTACCAAATGCTAATCATTACTAGGTTACCAAGTGCTACATGCATGCTCGAAGCGGTTGTATTGAGTGTATTTAACTAAGGGAGTTGAAGGTTAAGAGAGATATTAATTAGTGAGGAAAGAATTAAAAAATAATTAATTACTAATTAGCTTAATCTATATGCAGCAAGGTTTATCATAAAGTTCATCTTTATTACCATACAAAAAATTCTGCTCAGGTACAAATTGCTCAAATAAAGATCCATTCACTCTATGACTCCTACTATAGGTACACAAAAATAATTCTGACTCTAGAATAATAAAACTGCAAGAGTTTTGCTAAGGGTCTAAGTCTAACTTCCTTGGAACAAAGGGTGCCACCTCTTATTTATAGAAGATGAGGCAGGACGCGATATCATGTAATCGCATGGTGGATGTGATATCGCATACGCAATATCGCAGTTCATCACTCTGGAAATGTCATTTGGAAGCAAGAGTTAAAGACTTAACAACAAGAATCCACCAAAGAGAAAACAATGCATCAACCAAAATATAGACTACTAATACAACCGGCAATGAAGTGGGAAAAGGAGAAAGAATGATGGGGGAGAAGAGAATGGAATGGAGTCCCAAGAACAAGGTGGTGTACAGCCCCTTGTGTATTTATGGTTAATGTGACTGAGTCGATCTCATTTCAAATACAGCCTCAAACAATCCACATCTAGTGACTTCGCATTAATACACTTGGCCAATCCATCCACTCAAAGTAACAAGAATGTTTCTGCCAAAAAGTCAACACCGTTTCAAGGAAAAAGAGAAAGGGAGAAGTAAGAAGCGAGAAAGGGTCTTAGTTAAAGATAACATGTCTATTTAGTTCCATAACCAGTGCTTGTAGCCTAGATGATTATTTTTTCTAAGTGGTGTGCTTTAAATTTTCATTGTTTTTTTTTTCATGAGAACCACACCATGCACAGACTTGTTTTTATTAGCTCAGCTTCCTCATAATGGAGCAATGTCAGAATGGTAAGGAAAACTCAAGAAGAAAACATCCAAGAACCCAAGAGAATAGCCAGTACAAATGCATCAAATCTTCTTAAAGTCACACCCTTTTTAGTCCTTGAGTCCTTCCTTAGTTTGAGAAATGCACAATCATCAATTTGTTAATAGTTTTATTATTAAAGAAAGGGACTGTACAGTTCCAAGCCAAGAGAGACCATAGAAATTCATGGATGCATGGATGACATGGACTCATTGCCTATTATATCAAAATAACCATACCTTAGTATCAACATTATAACTCAAAGGTAAAAACCAAACATTAGCAATCAATAGAATACAGTTCATACCATCTTCAGGAGCATTTATTAGGTGACAAATCTAACAAAACAAAAATAAGAAAAATTAAAGAAATTTGTAAAACAAAAATGTGTAAAAAAAAAACTTAAAAAGGAACTAAGGGCCTCAAATGGTTGGCATAGGTGGTCGTCTCCCCCATGACTAAGTTGAAAGGAAGAGATCTGAAATAGTGAGCAGAGTTGTCCCTGCTCAGAGGTATTATGTGCATTGACCGTTCTAAATTTATGGAAGGGTTTAGTCTGTTGCACATTGACTAACAATATCTTATTAGGGCTCTCAAGTTTGTATATGGTCATGGCCCCTAAAGGAAAGGTTGCATGAATAATGTAAGGTCCTTCCCACAGTGTTTGAAATTTTGTGCATTGTGGCACATGTGTGGGGTTTTAGTAGAGAACCTTATCTCCTAGTTGATACTTAACCTTTTGAATCTTCAAGTCATAACATTGCTTGTTATATGCCTTGTGCAACTCATTTGATGACAAGGCAGCTAATTGATTTTCGTCTAGCACGTTTAAAGTTGCCAACCATTGTTTTTGTGGTAGATCAAGATTGAGGTGGAGGTCACAAGTCGTTGATAGTGTACGAAGCTCTATTTGAATCGAAAGTGTTGGAATCTTTCCATACACTAACTCATAGGGAAAGTAGCATATAGGGAGCTTCTATGTGGAGTGGTATGCCCAAAGAGCATCATTCAGTTTAGTTCTCCAATCTCGCCTATACTTGCTAATTATCCTAGTTAATATTTTAGTGCTCTCCCTGTTGGTGACCTCAGCTTGTCCGTTAGCTTGGGGGTGATAAGGTGTAGTCAATTTATGTTCAACCCCTAAGTGTTGCATTAACATTCGAAAAGTTCCACCTATGAAGTGTGTTCCATTATCTGAGATAAGTTCACGTGCAACACCAAACCTATTTATGATTTGTTGTTGCACAAATCATGTACCTGAAGATGATATGTAGTTTGTAACAGTAGCTACTTCAGCCCACTTCGTTAGATAGTCTATGGAAATTACAATGTAAGATTTTCCATTGGACATTGGTGTAATGGGCCCCATAAATTCTATTCCCCAAATGTCGAAGGGTTCTAACGGTTGATTTCATTTTTGTGCATCCTCCATTTTAGCAATCATTCCCCCATCATGTTGGCAGCACTCACAAGATCAGACAAATTGATGGGCATCCCAAAATAATGTTTTCTAGTAATATCCTACAAGAAATATCTTAATAGCCATTCATCTCCCCGCATAGTGACCCCCACAAGGGCCCTCATGAGTGTCTTGGAGAATTCTCAATTGGTCTACCTTGGGCACACACCATCGAACCAAGCCATCAGTACACACTTTGTAAAGTTGTCCATTGATCTCCATGAAGTACTTGGCTCTGTGAAGAAACTATTCTTTCTTCCTAAGGTCCAACTCGTGTGGTGTTTGTTGAGTAAAGAGGTGGGTGAGAATGCTACTATACCAGTTCATCTCCATGGGTTGGTTATTCACTACACTAGCAAAGAGGGTTTCATCAGGAAAATGATTAGACATTACATATTCATCCTCTTTGCTATGCTAGCATAACTAAGATAATTGATCTACAACTACGTTCTCAATGCCTTTCCAATCAATCATCGTTAGATCCAACTCCTGTAGGATTACCAATCATCGTATAATACAAGGGCTAACTATTGGCTTGTTCATGAGGAACCGGATTGCACTATGATCCATGTGGATGAACACTTTGTAACCTAACACATAGTGCCTAAACTTAGCTAGTGCAAATACTACACCCATTAATTCTTTCTTTGTAGTTTTGTAGTTAAGTTGTGTACGGGTGATACTTCTACTTGTACAGTAGATGTAGTAAGGGAATTTTTTGTCATCTAACTGTGTAAGTACGACTCCTAAGGCATAATTAGATGTGTCAGTCATGATGTGAAATGATCTAGACCAGTTAGGAGCTTGTAGAATGGGAGTTTCTACTAGCTTTGATTTCAGGGTTTGGAATGCTCATTCACATTCCTTGGTCCACTCAAAAGGTACTTCCTTCTTTGTTAGCTCTACCAATGGTTTGGAAATCTTAGAGAAGTTCTCAATGAATCTCCTATAGTAGCCAGTGTGTCTAAGGAATGATCGAATGTCTTTGACAGTTTCTAGTTGACGGGTGATTCCTTGGATAACCCTAATTTTATCTAGGTTTACCTCTATTCCTGCATTTGAAACCTTATGCTCAAGTACTATGCCTTCTTGAACCATTAAATGGATTTTCTACTAGTTGAGCCTTAGATTGGTTTCTACACATCTTTTCACCACTTTCTCTAATCGGTCCAAGACTTGATCAAAACTTGTTCCATAGGTGGAGAAGTCATCCATAAATACTTCCACTTTGTTCCCTATCTGCTGTTGGAATATGCTTAGATCTAGGTGTTGAAACGTGGCAGGAGCATTACACAATCCAAATGACATTTTTTTATACGCAAACGTTCCCCAAGGACTAGTGAACGTTGTCTTAGCTTGGTCTTCTGGGGCTATCTGTATTTGGTTGTATCCACTATAGCCATCCAAAAAACTGTAATATTGATGCCCTACTATGGTTTCTAAGACTTGGTTAATGAATGGTAACGAAAAGTAATCCTTAAATGTTTCCATGTTCAGCAGCCTAAAATCTATGCATGTCCTCCATTTACATCCCTTTTTGAGGCATGATTACCAAAGAGCTAACCCATTTGCTATCAACAATGGGATATATGAACCCAGCCTTAAGAAGCTGTTATATTTCTTCTTTTACTACTTGCTTCAATTTTGGGTTCAATTGCCTCTACAGTTGTTTTCAAGGTTTCATGGAGGGGTCAATGTAAATCCTATGCTGGCATATCCTAGGATCTATTCCAGTTAATTCGGGATATGACCAGGCAAAGGCTTTTGACCACTTTTTTATTACTTTTAGCAGTCTTCCTTTTTTCTTTGGAAGCAAGTTTTCAAGAATCATATATTCTAGACTGGTGGGCAATGGTTTTAATTCTAGGGGCTCTTGTTTGAATTTTTCAAGAATTTCCAACTTTCCCCAGTTGATGTTTTCAAGGTTAAGGCTTGGAAGGTGGTAGCAGACTTGCTCTAGTGCATCTATGCTTGCAATGTAAGTGCAAGTTATTTCCTTAGTTAGTTCCATGCACATTAGTGAGTTGCTCTCTTGATCAACTACCAGCCACTAGGTGTCTTCTTGCCGTGTAGCTACTGCATACAGGAACTTTTGTATGTTAATGTTTTGTGCACATCGATTGCATGCAGGCAATGCTAAACTTTGCACAACCCATGATCTCTGCATGCATTTGCACCCTGTATTTCTGTATGCAATGCCTAAAAACTTCTTCTTCTTGATCTTTTCAAAAGTGTTCTCCTTAGATATTTCTAGGGAAAGATAACAGATTCCTAGGCATGCATCTATAGTACTTAGCCATGCCCTTCCCATTATTATTGGGAAGTCCCCTTTACCATTATTCACTTGTATTACTAGGAAATCAACTGGGTACAACCACCCACACATAGTGGTGACAATGCCCTTCACTAGTCTCAAGGGAATAGTGATGGACTGGTCGACTGGCTCTAGGCAAATATTGCTCTTCTTTAATGGAGGCAAGTTCTAGGCTCTGTACATTTTTGTGATATTAAGTTGAATCCAAAACCTAAATCTAGAAGACCTTTGCATGACTCATTCCCAGTAATTTGGAGATACATTAGAGGGCTTCTAGGATCAGAAAATTTCTTGGGAAGGTGGCCAACCTTGATCCAATTAGTAACGACATGTGTTAACATAACCGTATGCGTTGAGCTTGGTGTTTGGTTTGAAGGGAGATCTGAAGCCTTATTTGATGGGGAGGAATTCAGAGGTTCAACTGCTTGTGGTTGTAAAGGCTTGGTTGGACTTTTGGTTAAGAAGAAGGATCTTTTCTTCATACGGTTGTCAGAACCAATAGCGGGTTGAGGATTCATAGCCCTTGTGGCATTACATTGCTGTGGTTGAGTAGGGAGTTCCCCTTGCACTGTTGGAGCAGGTGGTAATGGAGCTATTGGTGTGAGTTGCAGATGGATTTAAAGGATGGTATATTTGTGGGTTATCTCCCCTAGGAGAAGGAGTTCTATAATACTCATAGGCTTGGTAGTGATTTTGTGGTGTAACGTGACTAACAGAGTCACTTGGAGAGATTGGATGCTGCATGTAGTAGCCATATGGATCTGGTTGCCGATATGGGTATTGTTGCCTTGGTGGTGGCATCCCCCATGACTGTGGGTATTTCCATTGTTGATGTTTCTCAATGAGTTTTGGTGGAGTTCCACTTGGATAATATGTTGAAGGTTGGTGGAACTGCCTTGGGTTACCTTGGGGATAAGGTAACCATCGAGGTGCTTACCGTTTATTTAGTCGTGGGTTGAGTGCATACATCCCAGACTCTTGTAGATGTGAGATCACCAGGAAACATCCCTTAGGATGGTTGTATTGCATATCTTTCATCCACTATCATTATCCATGTCTGAATCCACAACCTCTTCTGTGATGGCCATTTTTCCCTTACCCTTGTTACGTGCATTTTCCACTTCTCTCCTTTTCTTTTTGTCGCAGTCACTACCTCGCTCCCTAGGATCTACAATTTTAAGAATAGTTTCAAACCTACTATCCAGGGAGTCCCACATTTGATACTAGTCACTACCTCGCTCCTCTTCACCATCTCTTCGAGTGATGACTCTTCTTCCTCCTCACAAAATCTCACTCCCCTTTTTTGGAGGGAAGGATCTCAGTTGTATTCTTTCACACTTTCTCTCTTCTGTAGCTCACCTTCTTCTTTGGCAACTTGCTCTAGTAGTCTATGAATTTGATGAGACCTAAGCTCCAATAACCTTCCTTGGGCATATGTCTCAAGGGTCCTTCTTGTTTCAATCCTAAGTCCATCCACGAGATGGTGTAGTGGATTCCACTACGAATAACCATGGCCAAGGCAACGATGTAATAGTGCATAATAGCAGCCCATGGCAACATCCAAGAGTTCATGAATTCCTTGCTTCCATCCTTGGATTTTCTTCCACAAGTTAGACACTCGGGAGTACATTTTGTACTTATTGTTGAAGATTTCTAACATTATACTCCACCTTCGAATGGATTCCAGTTCTAAGGACCGGTACCAGCTTTCAACTTCTTTCACTAGTGTCCTTGGGAACAACTTCAGTTTTTTCCATTCGTTTTCTATGTTTTGCAAGGCACATGCATCATGAAATGCTTGTAAATGATTTTGAGGATTAGTGTTGTATCCCCCTTCAAATCTTGGAATGTTGTTCATGTCTAACCTCTTGATCCTACTATCCTTTTGGTGCCTTGTTGAAACTCTTACGGCCTTCATTATATCTAGCATGCTTCTAGTTGCAAGTAGGGGTTCTTCATGATCATCTTTTTCATAGCGTCTATGGTGTCTACGTGGTTCCCTACTCTCCCTTCTTCTATGTCTTGATTTTTTAAAGTGCCCTCGTCCTCGTTGTCGACTGTCTCGTCAATGACTCTCACTTCGTTTTTCCTTATCCTCATGATTGGTTTCCCTATGAATGCATCTGGACACTGAAGGAGAGGGTGAAGATGACGATGAAGGTGAATAAGAAGGAGAACCATCACCATGATGGTGTTTCCTACCTTCTCTTTGGTGATCTTGGCCTCGATCATGATCATGATCAGAACGTCCGTCCTTATCGTGTGTTCATGTTCCTTCGTTGAACACTTCATGTTCATGGGTATCAAAACTAGGGTTGTGAATAGTGGAGTGGAGGTTCTAATATACCATCTCCTGACCAATGTCAGGAGGAGGAACATCTTTTCATGAGAAACCTGTTGAAGTAAATTTCACTCAAAACGTGCAAAGCGTCATGGGGTCATTTATCCTTCAAAGATGTATGGTATCTCTCCTGTTGCAAGTCCCTTTGACATTACGCTTCTGTGGGATGATAGTCTCTTGAGTCATGATTGTGTGCAATGTATTCTACATATAAAAGTGGCATGCCTATTCATGTGAGAGCATGAAGGAGCATGTTGGGAACTGATTGGTCTGGAAGCAACACTATGTTACCCTCCAAGTCTCTCCAACGCAGTTGTTCATCTTGGTGGAGAATAAAGGTGAAATTAGGCACATACTCATCAGAATGAGTATATATTACATAAAATTTTTGAGGAACTAGCAAATCCTGGTTATGTGTATTATGTCGTCGACTGCCTCTTGTGTTAGTCCTAGGCGATGAAGTGCTCTTATGAGAAGAAGAAGACATCTTGTCTTGTTCGGTGTGCAATGTACTGTTGTCTCATCTTTCTTTGATTAACCCTAAGGGTTCGTTTTAACGTTTCAATGATATGAATGATTTCCTATGTTCTATGCAATGCACAAACAACTAAGTCCCTGCCAACGGTGCCGATGATGAGTGGCGGGGTACCCCTACACTCAACCATACGAATACGAGCATTTCACGCACAATCCGGTCAAACTCCAAGGACCAAGTGCTTATGCGCCTTAATGGAATGCTCAGGGTTAATCAATCATTGTCTTCCCAAACTTACTTGTATTGTCATGATTGTATGGTTAAGTAAGCTTGAGGTATATGATTTTTATAGCTTTTGTATTTTTTATGTCTTCTGCTAATAAAGGAGAGGGAGAGAGAACTAAGTGGCTAACTTACATTAACTATTCATTAACTAGTTTCTAAATGTTCCTAACACTAGTATCCGTTCCGACTTGCAGTACACATCTTCAACTAAGGCAACGCTACTGGGATTACCAAAGACTAATTGTTACTGGGTTACCAAGTGCTACACGCATGCTTGAAGCAGTCATACTAAGTGTATTCAACTAAGGGGGTTGAAGGTTGAGAGAGATATTAATTAACTAGGAAAACATTAAATAATACTTAATTACTAATAAGCTTAATCTGTATGTTGCAAGGTTTATCATAAAGTTCATCTTTATTGTTGTATACAAAATTGTGCTTAGGTACAAATTGCTCGAATAAAGATCCATTCACTCTATGACTCCTACTGTGAGCACACAGAAATAATTCTAACTCTAGAATGACAAAACTGCAAGAGTCTAGCTAAGGGTCTAAATCTAATTGTCTCAGAACCAGGGGTGCTACCTCTTATTTATAGAAGATGAGGTAGGATGTGATATCCTGTATGTGATATTGCGTGGTGGATGTGATATCGTGTGCATGATCTTGCGTATGTGACATCATGTACGCGATATCACGGTTCATCAACAATCAAGGTTGGAAGTTTGCCACCACTAGAAGCAACAATAAGATTCATCTTTAGTGGATTTTTGAAGACCTCTGCAACTTTTGTAATCTTCAATATCTGTCCAATCTTTTTGTCATTTTGTCATTTTGTAATGCATCCACTTAACTAAATTTTCTTAATGTGGCACTCAAAGTCAATCAGTAGTTAGCATTAGTTAATAATATGATCATTCCCAATTTTTTTGTAAAGAATGCTTGCTTCTATCTTATTAACTTGAGAACAAGTTTTCATTTAGTCATGAGGGTATGATGAAGTGTATTTTGTTTGGCTCTAATATCGAATCTTGATATCAAGGACCAAGAAGTGATGATAGATATCTAATATCATGGGATGTGTGTTGGCCTATAAATATAACACTTGGGCACATAATTTGGGAGTTTTTTGTTAATAGAGTAGCTGAACTCTTGTAGTTTTATTTTGTAGTCTTAGAAAATAGTCATCAAGTGCTCGAAGTGTGAATTTGAGCCAGTTGTATGGCGTCTTATTCAAGTGGCAATGTACTTGGACACATTCCATGAACGACAATAAGATTGAGATTGATTCTTATTCCTTGCAACACATTGACTTAGATTAAATTTACTTTTAATGCAATTTATATATCATATACTTAGTTAATATTTACATTTCCATGCATATTAATGAATTGGCAAAATTAGCGCAACCAGTTTCAAGTGTAAACACATATTTGCTTGGTAATCCTAGTAGTGTTATTGCTTGTTTTGCCTAGTAACATAGTGCTTAGTAATCCTAGTAGTGGATACATGGGTTCAAGATGTGTAGGACAAGCTAGGAATGGACACTCATCACCTATAGGTTAGTTTAGAATTTACTTTTCATTATTAATTAGTTTAAATAATTGATTTATTTATTACTGTTAGAAGTAGCATAAGGTTGAAACAACATCAAGAATCATATGCCTCACTTTGGATTAAATCATACGTGACAAAGCTACCACTAGTCTAAGTGGGAAGACAACGAACTACGATCAAGGCATAATGATCTAGATGCCACAACTAGTCCCATCCATGAAATTTAACCGGATCATGTGTGAATGCTTGTGATTCATATGGTTGGGTGTAGAAGGTACTTGCTACTTATCACCTACTGCACATGAACTAGGAACAGTAGGAATAATGCAAAAAGTGAAGTTTTAATATTAAAATTAACTAAGTGTAAAATTGCAAGAAAAATGACAAAGTATAAATTGTTGGAAATGAAACTCAAGGGGCTCTTGCTTAAAGTTGTTAGGGATTTTCAGCTTCCTCCAGTTGATATTTTCAATGTCAAGACTTGGAAGTTGGCGATGAACTTGCTCTAATGTGTCTATGCTATCAATGTAATCACAAGTCAAACCCTTAGTTGGTTCCATGAATATAGTTGAATTGCTCTCTTGGTCAGCTGTCAACTACTGGGTGCCTTCTTGTCTTGTGGCTACTGCATACAGGCATCTTTGTATGTTAGTTACTTGTGCACACTGGTTGCATGTAGGAAATGTTAAACATTGTACAAACTAGGACTTCTACATGCAATTACACCCTGTGTCACTGTATGTGATGCATGGAACTTTCTTCTTCTCAATCTTTCCAAACATTTTCCTTTGACATTTCTAGAGAAAGATCATGTATTCTTAGGCATGCACACACGATCCACTCATCATTATGCACCTAGGCTAACCAGATCATGCATGTACGCTTGTATTCATATGGTTGATTGTAGGGAAAGATCATGTATTCCTAGGCTAACTAATCCATTACTATCCCATTAGGACTCATGGAGGACATTGTCACCACTATTTGTGGATGGTCATATCCAACTGACTTCCTAGTAATTCAAGTTAACAATTGTAAGGGGGACTTCCCAATCATCATGGGAAGAGCATGGTTAAGCACAATTAACACATGCCTAGGAATATATGATCCTTTCCTAGAGATATCAAAGAAAAATACATTTGGAAAGATTGAGAAGAAGAAATTTTTGTGCATTACATACAATAACATAGGGTGTAATTGCTTGCAGAAGTCTTGGTTTGTACAATGTTTAACATTGCCTACATGCAACTAGTGTACACAAGTAACTAACATACAAAGATGCCTGTATGTAGCAGCCACAAGATAGAAAGGCACCCAATGGCTGACAGCTAACCAAGAGAACAATTCAACTATATGCATAAAACCAACTAAGGGTTTGACTTGCGCTTACATCGATAGCATAGGCACATTAGAGCAAGTTCATCGTCAACTTCCAAGTCTTCACATTGAAAATATCAACTAGGGGAAGTTGCAAATCCCTAAAAAATTTAAGCAAGAGCCCCTTGAGTTAAAATCATTGCCCACTGGTATGGAGTATACATTTCTCAAAAATGGAAAACTAGTAATTATTAATGCTAAGCTCGCTCCAACAAAAAGAGAGACTGTTGAAAATGGTAAATAAATGGTCAAAAGCATTTGCTTGGTCATATTCTAAATTAACTAGAATAGACACTAGGATATGCCAACATAGGATTTACACTGACCCCTCCATGAAGCTTTGAAGACAACTGCAAAGGTGATTGAACCCAAAGCTGAAGCAAGTGGTTAAAGAAGAAATTGAATAACTTCTAAAAGTTAGGTTCATCTACCCCCATTGCTTATAGCAAATGGGTTATTTCATTAGTTATTGTGCCCAAAAAGGGAGGTAAATGAAGGGTGTGTATAGACTTTAGGCTACTAAACATGGCAACCTTCAAAGACCGCTTCCCATTATCATTCGTCAACCAAGTCTTAAACACCATTGTAGGGCATTGCTACTATAGTTTTCTGGATGGGTATAGTGGATACAACCAAATCCAAATAGCATCAAAAGACCAATCCAAGACCACATTCACAAGTCCTTGGGGAACATTTGCATACAAACAGATGTCGTTTGGCTTGTGCAATGCTCCTACAACATTTCAATGTTTGGTTCTAAGTATCTTTTAGCAGCAAATAGGAAATGGTGCAGAGGTCTTCATGGATGATTTCTCCACCTACGGAGAAGACTTTGAACAAGAACTGGACCAGCTAGAGTAGGTACTGAAATGATGTGTTGAAACTAACTTAAGGCTCAATTGACAAAAAATCCATTTAATGGTACAAGAAGGTGTAGCATTAGGGCATAAGATTTCACAAACAAGGATAGAGGTAGACCCCAAAAAGATCAAATTCATCCAAGAAATCACACGCCAACCTAAAATTATAAAATACATCTGATCATTACTTAGAGACATTGGATATTATAGAAGATTCATTGAAAAATTTTCAAAGGTTGTAAAACCATTAGTTGAACTAACAAAAAAGGACATACCCTTTGACTAGACCAAGGAATGTGAAGTAGCTTTCCAAACCTTGAAATAGAAGCTTATAGAAACACCCATTCTACAAGCTCCTAATTGGTCCAAGCCATTCCATATAATGATTGATGCATCCAACTTTTCCTTAGGAGCCATACTCATGTAGTTAGAAGACCAAAAATGACCCTATTACATCCACTGTGTGAGTTGAAGTATTATTGGTGCATAGCTTAACTACACCACAACATAAAATGAGTTAATGGTTATGGTGTTTGCACTAGATAAGTTTAGGCACTATGTATTGGACTATAAGATATTTGTACACACAAACCATAGTGCAATTTGGTTCCTGCTAAATAAACCAATGGTGAGCCCTTGCATCATACGATGGCTCATAATCTTACAAGAGTTTGATCTTATCATGATAAATTATAAAGGCACCAAGAATGTTGTTGCTGATCATTATCTTGATTAAGATGGGACAACAAAGAGGATGAATATCTACTTTCTGATCGCTTTCCTAATGAATTTCTCTTTTCAAATGTAGTAAATAATTAATTAGCCATGGAAATAAATTGGTATAGTAGCATTCTTACCTATCTCCTTACACAAGAAACACCACAAGAGCTAGACGTTAAAAAGAAATAGCAGTTTCTACATTGAGCCAATTATTTCATGGAAATCAACGGGCATCTTTATAAGGTATGCTCTGATGGCTTGGGTTGATGGTATGTTCCCGATCTAGATCAATTACGATTTCTCTAAGATGCTAATGAGGGTCCTTGTGGGGGTCATTACACAAGGAGACAAATAGCCATTAAAATCCTACTTGAAGGATATTATTGGCCTACATTGTTCCAGGATGCTCATCATTTTGTCCAATCTTGTGAGTGCTACCAACGTGATGGGGGAATGACTGCTAGAATGGAGGATCCACAACAATGGATTCAATCTTTAGAACCCTTTGATATATGGGAAATTGATTTTATGGGACCTATTACACCAATGTCCAATGGAAAATCCTACATTGTTGTTGCTGTTGACTATTTTACAAAATGGGTAGAAGTAGCTGCTGTTATGGACTATACATCATCTACCACTGCACGATTTATTCAAAAAAAAATCATAAATAGGTTTTGCGTGCCTTGTGCACTTATTTTGGATAATGGTACACATTTTATAGGTGCGACTTTTTGGAAGTTGATGCAACGCTTAGGAGTGGAACACAAGCTAACTACACCATATCACCCTCAAGCGAATGGTCAAGCCGAAGTCACCAATAGGGAGATTACAAAAATATTAACACAAATTGTTAGCAAGTATAGGTGAGATTGGAGCACCAAACTGAACAATGCTCTTTAGGCATATTGCTCCATGTGGAAACTCCCAATAGGCTATTCTCCTTACAAGTTAGTGTACGGTAAACTTCCAATGCTTCCTATTCAAGTAGAGCTCTGTACACTATCAACAACATGTGACCTCAATCTAGCACAAAAAGAATGGCTAATGAATCTTAACCTACTAGATGAGAACTTATTAGTCGCCTTTTCATCTAATGAATTGCACAAGGCCTTTAATAAACAACGTCCTAACCTGAAAATTAGAAAAGTTAAATACCAACCAGGAGATAAGGTTCTTTATTGGAACCCCACACACATGCCACAACGCACTAAATTTCAAACATTGTGGGAAGGACCTTATATTATTCATGCAACTTTTCCTTTAGGGGCCATGATGTTTTACAAACCTAATAGCCCAGATAAGAAATTTTTGGTCAACATCCAACAAACCAAACCTTTCCATGAGCCTAGAACAACCAATACCAATACTATCTCTGTTGGTGGACAACCCTACTCGTTATTTTGGATCTCCTCCTTCCAACTCAGTTGTGGGGGAGATGGCCACCAATGCTATCCATTTTAAGCCCTTAGCTCTTTTTGTATTTTTTTTTACACATCTTTTCAATTTTACTTATTTTTTTTACACCATTGTTCACATTTTTACTATTTCTTTGTTTGATTTACTTTCATTCGTCATACAATAAGTGCTCATGATGATGGATTGTACTATAATGATGTTGATTGCTAATGTTTGGTTTTTACCTTTGACTTTCAATGTTGATACTAAGATATGGTTCTTTTGATAAAATAAGCAATGCATCCACATCATCCATTCATCCATTCAACTCTATGGGCTCCCTTGGCTCTGGAACTATACTGTCCCTTATTCTAAAGGAACTTATTAATGAATTGGTAGCTAGGTATTCTTCAAACCAAGGAAAAACTCAATAGTTGAAAAGGGTGTGACTTCAAGGGGATTCAATGCGCTTGTGTTGGCTATTCTCTTGGGTACTTGGATGCTTTTCATGGGGTTTCCACCATTCTACCAATGACCAAACATCAGGAAGTTGAATGAATCAAATAAGTGTTTGCATGGTGTAGTTCTCACAATAAAAAAAACTAGTGAGAATTCAAAGCACACCCCTTATACATAATAACAAAATATGGGCTACAAACACTATTTATGGCATTGGAAAGACATGTTACCCATGCCTAAAGGTTCCCTCTACCTAAGGCCCTTTCTCACTTCCTACTTCTCTATCTTTCTCTCCTTGGAATGGTGGTGACTCTATGAATGCATTATTATTGCTTCAAGAGGATAGGTTGGTCAAATGTGTTGATGCGAGGTCACTAAATATGGTTTGTTTGAATTCGGATTTGGAATGAATTCTATTCAGCCATCGTAACCATATAATACACAAGGGACTTTACACAACCTTGCTCTTGGGATTCTATTCCATTTTCTCCTCTCCTTCCATATTCCACCTCATTGCCAATTTTATCATCATTCTATGTCTTAGTTAAGACACTGTTCTTCTTTTGGGTAAATTTCTTAACCATTATTCCATACTTCATTCCTAGAGTCTACAAACTCTTTGGTTTGTGGGTCTATCAAGGCATGAACCTGCTTTGGGTAGGACCCACTAACATTCCTTTATGGTATAATTGTTAAGTTCTTTCCCCTAAAAATTCTTTGTAATCAACCATTTCTCATTCCATCCCCATCCATGACATCTATTTTATTGGCTTCACCATTGTTATTTCTCTTATCTTTCTTGTTCCTTCAATTTTTCCATCTTATTGCTACCAGAGATTCACTCTTAGTATGGGAGCCCTATCACAAATTTTTCCATTCTACTACCTATCTCACCCCTATATCTTGGGTAGTTATCAGTTAAAAACCTCACCCAGTATCTGCCATACCCACAACCCAGCCAAGGTACTTAATATCAGGGCAAGGTATCAACTACATTGTATCTTATCTATCCTTGCTAATTCATGACTGTGTTATGTGTGTAGATGGAGATCATATGAAAAATGGACTGGGATAGGAGGGAGCACTCAATATGGACTGGAGCAGGAACAGCTATGCAAAGAACATGCTTCATCATGTGGCTATGGATAAACAATGGAGTGCACATTTTTGACATTGGCAACAATGCACCTCATTTTCTTTTCTCTCTCTCTTTCTCTTTAAGTTGTCGGATGAGGGTCTGGATGTCATCTATGTATAGTGTTCACCCTAATGATTATGAACACCAATGCTGTAATATGTTTGTTGATCCGTTCACTGGGCACTTTGAGTCTGCCACCTATGTCATCATCAATTATCATTCAGTTAATAATCCCATACCTTCCCAATATTTTGTAAGGAACTTGAAGATGAGTTTTCATTCAGTCATTGGGGTATGATAAACCCCAATATTAGGGACACGATATCACATCTGTGATATTGGGTCCACAATATCGAAGCTTAACAAGTGATTTTGGGCATCCGATGTCGAGACCTACCTCATCGCCTATAAATAATAGGTGGGCGAGCTTGGTTTGCATAGTTAGTCTTAGTCCCTTACCTGAACTTTTGTAGTTTTCCTTCCTCAAAGTTAGAATCATTTCTTGAGTGCCCGCAAAAGGAGTCATAAAGTGAATAGATCTTTATTTCAGCATTGTGTACTTGAGCATACCTTGTGGCTGGAAATAAAGATGAACTTTGTGATAAACCTTGCAGCATTTAGAATAGCTTATTAATGTTATTTATAGTTATTTAATGCTTTCCTTAGTTAATTAATGTTCTCTCTCTTACCTTGTTAACTCTCCCAAGTAAGCACACTTAGTACGACAACTTTGAGCATGCATGGAACACTTAGTAACCCAGCAATGATTAGTGTTTGGTAATCCTAGTAGTGTTGCACTGGTTCAGGATGTGTACAGCAAGTGGGAACAGATGCTGATGTTAGGACTAGTTAGAGCATAGTCGATTAGTTAAATTAAATTAGTTACTTAGTGAGTTCACTTCTCCCTTTGTAGCACCAGGACATAAAACATCAAAAAATATATAAAAATCATATACCTCAAGTTTACTTAACCATACAATCACGCTATATAAGTAAGCTTGGGAAGACAATGATTGACTAACTTGTCTAGGTTTTATGAAGGCGCATAAGCACTTAGTCCTTGGAATTTGACCAGATTCTGCGTGTACACTCGTATTCATATGGTTGAGTGTAGGGATACCTTGCCACTCATCAGACAATGAGATTGAGATTGATTCTTATTCATTACAGCACGTTGACTTAGATTAAATTTAGTTTTAATGTAATTTATATTCCATATACTTAGTTAATATTTACGTTTCCATGCATATTAATGAATTGGCAAAATGAGCACAACTAGTTTCAAGTGTAAACATGTATTTGCTTGGTAATCCTAATAGCGTTATTGCTTGGTTTGCCCAGTAGCATAGTGCTTGGTAATCCTAGTGGTAGATACATGGGTTCAAGATGTGTATGATAAGCTAGGAACGAACACTCATCACCTGTAGGCTAGTTTAGACTTTACTTTTCGTTGTTAATTAGTTTAAATAATTGATTTATTTATTACTATTAGAAGTAGCATAAGGTTGAAACAACATCAAGAATCATATGCCTCACTTTGGACTAAATCATATGTGACAAAGCTACTACTAGTCTAAGTGGGAAGACAACGAACTGTGATCAAGGCACAATGATCTAGATGCCACAACTAGTCCCATCCATGGAATTTGACTGGATCATGTGTGAATGCTTGTGATTCATATGGTTGGGTATAGAGGGTACCTGCTGCTTATCACCTACCGCACATGAACTAGGAATAGTAGGAATAATGCAAAAAGTGAAGTTTTAATATTAAAAATAACTATGTGTAAATCGCAAGAAAAATGACAAAGTATAAATTGTTGGAAATTAAACTAAGCATGGAATGGATTATGAAAGACTAAGTATAAAATCTATAAAAGAGCATAGAATATTAAGATTATAATGTGGAGAGAAGGGCCTCTGATCCCCTCCTAAATAATGCAATTTTTTATATTGAATTTGACTAAGTATGAAATATAGTGTAACAAATGGAAAAAATTCTAAATATAGAACATGGATAAATAGATGTAAAATAATAAAAATAAGATACTATGATGTGGGAAAAAGGTTCTAGATCCTTTTTCAAATAATGAAAATGTTTTATTGATGAGTGTCAAAGTGTTTGCCTCCTAAGGAAGCGCAAACTATAAGCAATGAAAGAAAAAAGTAAGTATGATAAAACTAATATATGAAGCTCAATGTTTTAGCAAAATATCAATTTGGTGAATGAAATTGAACCTTTGGAAGGTTAAGATATGGATGGGACAAATGTTGGCATGATCCAAAGTTATTCCTAGGCCAAAACAAGGCTATTTCAGCCAAGGTTCTAGTCACTGACGTTGGAGTTGAAAAAAATTTTAACTTTGGAAAGTGTTGTAGAAGCTTGAAATTTTTCTTTGGAATTATCACAAAAGGTTCATAAGGTGCTAAAAGTAACCAAGGAGCATGTGGGTGCTGCAATGGTGGCAAGTGCTTGTGCTCTTTATCTCTGAAATCTAACAAATGCTCTCAAATCTTAAAAGATACAACCTCTAATTCATATTTGAAGCTCATGTTTACATGTAAAAAGTTATCAAATTTGTGTTAGGGTTGCTAAAATCAAACTCAAAGTTAAGTGTAGTTTCAATTTGGAATTTAAAAACAACAATTTTGACTAGCACTTTCATTGATGCCAAGTCCCACCAACAGTGGTGCTAACACTGACATTAACATTAGCATTAGTGGTACAAATACTTAGAAACATTTTCAAGTTTTCAGCAAGTACTAGATTCTGCATGTTCTGGATCTTGTTTCATCCTTTGAATTGATGTCAAAGGATGTCAAGATGAGACTAAGGAAGTTGTGAGGCTAGGAGAAGATTTTGGATGTATTGTTGTTGTTGTGGTCGATGATGTTATTACTACTAGTATTGATCCTAATGTCAGTGTCAACATTGACACAGCACTTCAAAAAAATTTTGATATTTTTCTGAGTTTCATCTCCCAACTTCTTAGACACTCATATTGCTATTGGAATGATTCAAGATGATGTTCGAACAATTTCAAGGAATGTAAAAGATTGGGAATGAGCTAAAATGTTGAACATGAAGCTCAATAATGTTGTATCTTGAGTTTCAAAAGAATGAGTACTCATACTTAGTGAACTTTTTGGTCATTTCACTAAAGTTATATTTTTAAGCTCTTGAAGCTCTATTTGGCCTCCAAATTGACGTTGGAGGTTGTCAAGGTAAAGGCAAGGGATCCTAGATGTTCATAGATGTTGTGGGATGCTATTTTGTAGTGCTAATACAAACCTCATTAAAGTGATATCAACATTGATGTTGCCATCAATGTCATTGTCAGTACTAGAGTTAGAAAAAATTTTGGTGATTTTTAAGGCCAAAAATTCTAACTCTCAAAGAGTCAAAATTGCACTTAGAAAGAGGTGTAGTGATGAGTGGCGAGGTACCCCTACACTCAACCATATGAATATGAGCATCTCACTTGTGATCCAGTTGAACTCCAAGGACTAAGTGCTTACGCGCCCTAATGGAACACTTAAGGTTAATCAATCGTTGTCTTTCCAAAATTACTTGTATTGTCATGGTTGTATGGTTAAGTAAGTCTGAGGTATATGATTTTTATAACTTTTATATTTTTAACGCCTATGCCAGTAGGGAAGGGTGAAGAGACTAAGTGACTAACCATTTGCTAACTAAGTTCTAATCATCCTAGCACTAGTATCCATACCCACTTGCCACACACACCCTAAACTAGTGCAACACTACTGGGATTACCAAATGCTACTCGTTACTGGGTTACCAAGCGTTACACACGTGCTCGAAGTGGTCGTACTGAATGCACTTAACTAGGAGAGTAAAGGGTTGAGAGAGATTAATTGTCTACGAAAGAATTTAAACATTCAACAGTAATTAAGTCCTATTTAGCTTAGTCCATGTACTACAAGGTTTATTAGAAAGTTCATCTTTATTACCGTACACAAATGTGTGCTCAGGTACAATTTTCTCGAATACAGATCCATTCACTTTGAGAGCCCTATTATGGGCACATGGAAATTATTCTATCTCTGGAATGGTAAAACTGCCAGAGTTTAGCTAAGGGTCTAGATCTAGATGAGTGAAAAAGGTAAAGCTACCTCTTATTTATAGAACTAGCGACGGGCTACGATATCATGTTTGAGATATCGCAAGGGCCGACGCGATATCGCGGATGCGATATCGTGTATGCGATATTGTGGTTGATGCAATATCCCAGCTCATCATGTAGTGACCTCCTCTGTGCATCAAGAGACTTATAATGCTATTAAATGTTGCATATCAAGGGTGCAAAGTGCTATCGACTCACAAGGAGCAATTTCAAGATTGCAGGAATGAGCCTCCAACTTGTTTATGCTTCATGCTTAGATAAAATTTTCAATCTCTAGGATGCCAAGAAAACTACTAAAAAGTATTTTTTTTTTTTCCAAGTCTTGGAGTATTGAAATTACTACCAATGAGTCATCTTCATCTCGAGGGTACGTTAAAATGCATTTTTGATGAGATTTGGAGGTTTTGGTAATAGTGTTCATTTTGTTGATGCCGATGTAGTACCAACACTAGTCATACTTGGTCAAAATTTTAACATTTTTCTAAAATTTTTAAAATTTGCCAAAATGATGTTGAAATGTTGGAGGATGATCTTGAATGATTTGTGAACATATTTGAAGGTTGAAAAGGTGTCTTATGATGTTTTTTTTGAGGTGTTTTGCCCTATGATATCCTAGGAAAGTTAGCTTAGAATCCACGTTGCCTCCAACACTTAAAAGATTTTTGATTTTAAAGCTTTCGAGGGTTACCAATAATGAAGTCCACAAGGTGGAGTATGAACCCTAATGATCTTAGGAGACCCTCGAGAGCTAGGAATGTATCTCAAAAATGTTGTATTAAAGGGGTTTGATGCTCAAACCTGCATGGAATAATGTGAAGCCCACACTTAGTCTTGATTTTAGTTCAATCGAAAAAGTGGGTACAAAAATACCACTATCACAAGAATATAAAATATAGCTTTCAACCCATAATTACTACTAACAAAAAACAACATACATGACCAAATTGAAACATACCTCACCAATCATAGTGATGAAACATGTTTATTGTTGGCTTTGATGTTGGGTAAGCGATCTCGAGGCCTTGGTTTGACATCGCATACATGATGTCAGGGTATATTCCCTAGCTCTATAAATATCACGCCTAGGCTCCCATTTTGAGTTAGTTTTTTTAGTAATTCTTAGTTAGAGTAGCAAAGTTCTTGTAGTATATTTTCCTTAGTAGAAGTCTAAAGTGTGTACAGTTCTTTGTTCAAGCATTAATGTACTTGAGTGTAGCAATGTGACGAGAATAAAACGAACTCTTTTGACAATACTTGCAGCACTGAGAATAGCTTAATATTTTCTTTAATACATTTTACTTTCTTTCTCTTTATTTTAATACATTTGAATTAAGTAATTTATTTCTAGTAGTTAGTGAACACATGCATGACAACTTCGAGCATTCATATAGTACTTGATAACCCAACAACACTTAACGTTTGGTAGCCCAACAGTGCTATATGTGTTAGGCTGGCTAGACAATAGACATTAGTTTTCAATCTACTCTATCCTTATTCTTGTTGTAGGTAATTACATCCATAAAATATAAAATGACAAAAATTCATATATCTCAATTACACTTAAACCATACCCTTGAGCCTCACAAGTGTAGTTGGGAAGACGATGAACATTTTCAACATTGTTTCACTTCCTAAAGAAACTAGTGTACAAGATAACTGTAGGTCCATATAATTCAATTGGATTGTGTGTAATGCCTTAGTGATTCATATGGTTGGGCATAGGGGTACCTTGTTGCTCATCATTGGTGCCATTGCTAGGGACCTTTTTGTTTTTTTTTTTTTGTGCACTATCTAAGACTTAGTGAAAGTATTTAAATCATTGGAACAAACCTTAGAGCCATATCTTATTTCACAATTACTACAAGAGATTTTCAAAGCACACTATGATTTTTATTTTGTTAACCAAAAATGTCTTCTTCTCATAGAAGTGTTTCTCTATCCAAGGTTGATAATGTTCGTTTGAAAAAGCCTTAATATTACCAAATCATATATAATCATCTCGATGAGTATGTGCCAAACTTCATCTTCATCCTACACTAGGATGAACAGCTATGGTGGTGTGCCATGGATGGCAACATTGTGTTGCCCCTCGATCATGCTGCTCTTGGAATTCTCTATCAAAGGCATGCACAATATGGTCTTCAAGACAGCCATGAGAGTATAATGTGGAAGATGTCAATGCTAGGGATTATCATCCCACTGAAGCACAATGCCTACAGGATCGATAGTTGGAACAACACTATGAGTTTTCTAAGGGAAAAGGGCTTAACAATCCTCCATTCCTATTATACCAACAAGCTAGTGGAGAGTCATTCTCTGGGGGTTTTCCATACAATGATGCTCCTCTCTTTGACATCGGTGATGGAGGTCAAAACCAGAATCTACACTCCATAGTTCACAATCTTGATTTTGGTAATAAAGGATCTAATGACAAATAAGAATCCAAAGGGGTAAGCCAAGACAGGAATGCAAAAAAGAAGCAAGATCAAGATCGTGGTTGCGATTGACGAAGAGGTAGTAGTAGGCACCATGATGGTGTTGGTTCTCCTTCCTCTTTCCCTTCATCATCTTCTTCTTCTTCTGGCTTTGTCCATGATTGCAAAAGGTGAGATCATGATGAAGGTGATTGAAATGAACAAAATGACAGAAAGGACCACAATAATTAAAGGCACTGTCAAGATAGGTAAAAACAAGGGTGCAGACATTCAAGAGAGGCACATCACCATGAATGAAGGGGTAGTAGAGGGCATCATAGGAATTATGATCAAGGCCTCAATGAGCCTCTATTTGCTACCCAAAGTATGCTTAACATCATAGAGGTAGTTAGAATTCCAATAAGGCATGTGAAGGATAGTCAGATCAAACGGTTAAACATGAATAACATTTCTCGATTTGAAGGGGGAAATAACTCTAATTCACAAAATCATCTTGAAGCTTTCTAAGATGCATGCACCTTGAAAAACATAATTGAAGTTGTTCCCAAGGACACTCATTAAAGAAGTAGAGAATTAGTACTGGTCCTTAGAACAAAAATCTATTAGATAATGGAGTACCACACTCAAGTTATTCAATGATAAGTATTAAATGTACTCAAGGGTGTCCAACTTAAGAGCAAATTCAAGGGTGGAAATAACAAATACATGAACCCTTGGATGCCACCATTAGCCAATACTATGCCTTGATGTACAAATTTCCTAGTCATGGTTATTCTCAATTGGCTCAACTTCACCACATTATAGATGGGCTTTGTAATGAAATGAGGAAAACCATTGGTGTTTATGCCCAAGGGCGATTATCAAAACTAACTACCTGTCAAGTACAAAGGTTAATAAATTAGGTAACCAAAGAGGAGGAGGAACTAAGAAAAAGAGAAGGTGCAAAGAAGTACAATCATGATCCTTCAATCTAGAAGAGGGAGGTTCAATTTTGCAATAGTGAGGACGAATCCATATTTGATGAAGGGATGCATAAGAAAGCCTTGCCACTTCAACAATTCCAATTTGAACTTACAACCAAGGTTGATTAGTTAAGGGACTCCATGGATACCAGATTTCAAGCTACCCTCAAAATCATTGAAGAGTCTAGAGAACAAGGTAGTGACTGTGAGCATAGGAGGTGCAAGGAAGCTAAACGTGCATATTACAAAGGTAAGGGCAAAACTACTACAATATAAGAGGTTGTGGACAGTGAATCAAATGATGATCATGGATGTGATGTTTGTCAGTATGAACATCCTAAGGGATGTTGCCCTATTGTATCACATCTTTAGGAGTTTGGGGTGTATGCCTTACATCCATGACTTACACAAAGGCAAACATCCAGAAGGTTACCTTATCCTAAAGGTAATCTTAGGTAGTTTCACCAACAAAAAACCATATTATCCAAGTGGAGCTTCACCGTAACCATACGAATAGTACCAACAATGGTAGTAACCAAAATCATGGGCACTTGCACCACCAAGGCAACAATACCCTTACCAATAGCCTGATCCATATGGTTACCATGTGCAGCAAGCCATGTCTTCATGTGACTCTTTCATTCATGTTTCTAATATCCAGCCTTACTACCACCTTTTTTATTATTATCGAGCTCATTTGCCACATGAAAGAAGGGATTCCACTACTTATCCTTATCCTCCTCCTATCCATACACACACTCCTCCTCTAGTTGCACAACTACCACCTACTCCTCCTATGTAAGGTGAATTGCCAGCTCAACCACAACAATATAATGCTATGAGGGCTGTTAATTAGTAATCCAATCATCAATTGCAAGGGTCGAATGCCTAATAAAAAAAGACCTTTCTTTCGACCCCACAGTCGACCTAAGCCTTCACCTACACCCACAGTTAACAACCCTACTCATGCCTCTTCCTCCATATCAAATTCCTTTGGGTCTCCTTCAAACTAAACTCTACCAAGGATCCATACCATAATGCTTACTTACACTATGTATAATTGGATCTATGCAGGAAATCTTCCTAGGAAATTAGCCGATCCTGGAAGTCCTCTAATTTATTTATAGATTCCTAGGAACAAACCATGCAAGGCTCTTCTTGATTCAATTTTTGGTGTTAATTTGACTTCTCATAAAATGTACATTACCTAGAACCTACCTCCTCTCAAGAAGAGCAACATTAGATTGCAATTGGTAGACTAGTCCATCACTATTCCAATGGGACTAGTAGAAGACATTGTGAGCACTATCTGTCGGTGGTCTTATCCTGCCAATTTCTTGGTAATTAACGTGGAAAACTACAAAGGAAACTTTCCAATCATTATGGGAAGGGCATGGCTGAGCACCGTAGATGCAAGAATGGGCATCAAAGATCTTTCCTTGGAAATCTCTAAAGAAAACACATTTGGAAAGATCAAGAAGAAGAGAGTTCCATGCATCGTGTACAACGATAGTAGGTGCAATTATGTGTAGAAACTTTGGGCCATAAAGCAAGCATCTATCTCCACATGCAAGTAGTGTACACCAAAAGTTGAAATTCAAAGGTATCTATATGTAGTAGCCATAAAACAAGAGGGCACCCAGTGGCTAACCACTGATTCAGAAAGCAGCACACTTTGCATGGAACCATTTGAGAGCCTAACATGTGAGTATCTCATGAGCATCGATGAACTCAAGCAAGTTCATCACCAACTCTCTGAAGATACAAATGATGATACCCACTCGGAAGAGTTGGAAATTCTTGATAAATTTAAGAAAGAGCTGCTGATGAGACGCGACATGCACAGTGCCGCGATATCGCGTCTTTCCCTGCAATATCCCGTACACAATATCGCGGTCCGCCACCATATCTATAAATAAGAGGTGGCACTCCCCTTATTTCCCAATCCTGGCTAGAAGTAGCGAAGCTCTGGCAGATTGATCACTCCAGAGTTAGAATTTTTCCCATGTGCCCGCAGTAGGAGTCCTAGAGTGAACGGCTCTTTATTCGAGCAGCTTGTAACCTGAACCCAAGTTGTGTACGG
>MNCI01012895.1:62100-89191 GCA_015680685.1 Gnetum montanum
AGGCTAGATTAGATTCTCTTACCCTTTCTCTCCTAGCTTAGCATAGTTAATATTATCTTCCATTGCCTCAGGAGTAGCATTAGATTAGGAACACATCATACACCTCACTCTGGACTAAACCATACGTGACAATATAATACTAGTCCAGGTGGGAAGACAGCGAACTGCCACCTAAGGATAACTATCTAGGTGCCACAACTAGTCCGTCTGCGGAGTTCGATCAGATTGCGCGTGAGAATGCTCGTATTCGTATGGTTGAGTGTAGGGGTACCCTGCCACTCATCAATAGTCTTACCCTTTATAATGTGTTTTTCTTTATTTTGACTTAATCACCATAGAACTAAGACTTTCTTTCTTAAAAGAAAAGTTGAAAGTCTAGGTAACATAGGGACAAAAATAACATGTTTTGTCATCTTGCATGAATTAGTTCTATATGTTTGTATAGACTTTGCAATTGGACCTTGTGAATAGATCATTAAACTTTCCTCGTAGGTACTTATCAATTGGACATTGTCCATAATATTGCATTAATACGAGCTTGCTTGGAAGGCTTCAAAATTACTAAATTTGAATTAGACCTTTCTTATATTTTCTTGGTCTAATGTCACTTTTGAGATATACACTCCTCACTCTCTCAACTCCATACTGACACATGAACTTTATAAGACCAACAAACACAAGGCTTTGACTCATGTATCTGGTTTGGGATGGTGTCCATAGAACTAACACTACTCCCATGAGAATGTAGCTAAAACAATACCTTGGTAGAACTTAACTAGAATGTAAACAGGTATTTAAATACTTAAATTGTGATTTGGACTAGTAACCTCTTACCAACATAAAAAGATCATTACCCATAGGCTTAATGCGCATCTTGCCAAGGCGACGCCCTAAGAGGATTAGTGAATAAATGAAAGTTTAACTTTTTTTGAGTGGCTTTGCCTAGGCTTGAACCTAGGTTTTACTATGTGATAAATAAGCATCTTACCATTACTCAAAATGATTTGTTTTTTGTAGGGTGGCGGGAGTTGGACCCCAAAGATTATATTGATGATATTGAAAAAAATAAGAGTGCATTACATGTTTAATATTGAGTAGAAACATGTATATATTTCCAATTTTAGATGTCTATTTAGGTAAACTCTACAATTGATGCTTTGAAAATCAAGAAAGAAAAATTAATTATTAGTAGGAAGGATGGTCATAGTCCTAATAATTTTACATCATGTTCAACATCCATGCTTGAACTTATAATAACAAAAGTATTCAAGGTAATAATAGAATGCTTTGGATGATCCAATAGAAAATGATGACACATATTGTCCATCATGATTGACCTTACATTGGAAATTTTTATCATTAGCTATATCTCACTTGTCAAATGAGAAATTATTTGCAACCTCAATGGAAGAACCTAAATTTTGAATGAATGCATACTGATGTAACATTTGCAACCAAGAATTCATACACATCATTAGGCAAAAAAAAAAAAATCTTAGTTACATAAAATCACTAAAAGACATCACAAATTGTAAATATGCATTCTAAGAATCAATAGAAATTTTTGCATGGATAGAAAAAGTAAAAAATTCAGCATCGATTTAAGAAGTTGGAAGTAATTTAGAATCTTCTATAGAAGAATACAGAAATTAAATCTATTACAGAAAATTCAAAGAGAAAAATCAAATCAGTTCTAAAAAAAAATCATAATCACCAAAGAAACATGAGATTCGCTAAAGAAACATACAATCTAATACTAATATAATATTTGTTAAACAATTAAATAACCCATCAAAACTACATTTTAAATTTATATCTTTAGAATTAAAAGTCTGTATTTGAAAAGATCATGAAACCAAATCAAATTATGACCAATTCAATTTTAAGTGCAATAATTATAAATCTAATTCATCTTTAAATTAGATTTCCACATAGAAATTGTAAATATGCATTCTAATAATTAATAGAATTTTTTGCATAGAAGAAGTTGAAATTTCCACATTGATTGAAGAAATTGGAAGTAATTTATAATCCCTTGTAGAGGAATTTTATAGAAATCAGATCAGCTACAGAAAATTCAAAGAAAAAAATCAAAACAGTTGGGAAAAGAAAATCAGAATTACTAAGGAAACATGAGTTTTGTTAAAGAAACATAAGATTTGATACTAACATAATATTTATTAAATAATGAAATAACCAGTCAAAACTAAATTTTAAATTTACATCATTATAATATTTCATCAAAACTACACTTTAAATTTATATCGCTATAATTAAAAGTGTGCATTGAAAAGATTATGAAACCAACCCAAAACCCATTCAACTTTAAGTGCAATAATTATAAATCTTTTCCTTACATGAAAGTAAAAAGAGCATTGAGGTCGGATCTTGTTAAAGAAATGAGGTAAGGGATAAGATTCTTATTTCAACAACTTTTAATATTTCATTATAACTACAAATCCGAGAATTACGTAAAACAATACCAAATCTGCTCAAACACGGCTCAATTGTAAGCAATTGATGGTGAATGCACATGAAGGTTGAATGGGTGCATCGTGTAGTTTTGGGTGCATCGTGTAGTTTTGTGCATGGGTGCATCGTGTAGTTTTGGGTGCATCGTGTAGTTTTGTGCAGGTTCTTGTATTTCACATCAAAAATTTCAAAGAGCGCAGTAGTGAAATTGAATATGTGCAATTGAATATGTGCATTGTGTAGGTTTTTTGCAGTTTTTGTATTTTACACCAAAAATTTCAAAGAGTGCAGCAGCAAAATTGTGGTTTTATGTGTGCAAACATCACAGAAAATCAGGTAAAAATAAAATAGAATGAAAAATTTAATATTAATTTGGCAGTCTTTCTTTTAATACTGCTACTTCGCACAATATCTTATATTCCGTTCTTGTTTTTCGAGAACTCTCAATAAAAAACCATGGAAAACTGGATTTCAATTTCCTGTGAACGAAGTTCCTGCCATGTTTTAGGTCTACACATTAGCAAAAAATGCCAGCCTTTCTTCCCAGGTACACCATGACCAGCGTTATGCAAAAATAAATACTTAGCATCTGCGTCTGCTATGCGCTTTGCTTTATGATTGGAAGCTTTAAAACTAAGTACTTTGCATATGTGTCTGCTATGCGCTTTGCTTTATGATTGGAAGCTTTCAAAGGTGACTAACGCACACGGTATAAAGAATTTAATGCAAACAAAATATATACAAATCAGTAACATCAACATTCCTTACGGTTCTAAATTATTTTCATTTTGAGGAACTGAACTTCGATAAGCATGAAACAAGCATATGCTTTCAGACGGTGTAAAAGACGAGTATAATTAAACAGCAAATGATTTTAAAAAATTGTTGGATTCCAGCACGCGTATCATCATCAGGTCGGCTACATGGCTTGTGAAAAATGACGTCCAAATGCGTGTCTGCGTAATTTTAGCACGTGTTTCAACGGTTACAGCCACAGGGAATCAGAGATTCCCCTGCACACTATCCACTATTTTCAGTAATCAGTTGCCGGTTTGCCGGCGAACAAATAGCCTGGTTCAATCTGATCTTACAAAATACTGTAATTGTAATTTTATAGAGGTTGTAAATCCTATTTTTTCGGTTGAAATGTAGATACTAAAGTACATCAAGAGATCAACCAAATGTGCGAGCATAACATCTACGTGTAATAGTCATGTATAAATAGTTTTTTGCAGAAAAAAAGCAATGTTCATGTTCAATGCTAATGGTCCTACTCGTCCTAAAATACCCTGATAGATCATTTTCCAACTGGCCGCCCTCGTACCCTTCAACAAAGTCCTGGTCAATTTCCGAGAGCAATGGAGGCAGAGGCAAGTTTACGGCATAAAAACATTCTCCCATTTCTGGGATATTTCCTCAGATCACGATCACAAACTTTAAATTCCCCTCAGACTTCCCCACAAATTTCCTCAGCAAACCCCAAAGAACAGGCCTCTTCCTGCTGAAACCCAGAACCAGAACCAGGAACAGCCATGGATTCTCACAGCGGAATCGATCCCAGAAGCGGCTACTGCGAAGCCACAGGGATCTACTACAGCAAGAGAAAGCCTCTGGATTTTCCCCAGCAAGAATTCCTGTCTCTACCGGCCTTTGTAGCCCAGAAGCAGCATTCTGGCACAGTGGCCTTCATCGATTACAGCACAGGGCGGCATCTGAGCTACAATGATTTCTGGGTCATGGTTAGATCTCTCTCGGCGGGCCTGGCCTCGCTGGGAATCAAGAAATCCGACGTTGTGCTGCTGCTGTCTCCGAATTCAATCAGTTTTCCGGTGGTGTGTATGGCGGTTTTTTCAGTGGGAGCAATCATTACCACTGCAAATCCGTTGAATACTACGGCTGAGATTGCCCGGCAAGTGAGAGATTCTGGTGCCAAAATCGCCTTCGCTGTGCCGGAATTGGCTTCCAAGGTCAGTCTTCCCACTGTTCTGATCACGGAAGCCGTGGAGGTTCCCCAAAGCTCTGGCGGCAAATTTGTGGCCACGCTTCAGGGTTTGATTGCTGGGTTTAGTCCTGACGATGCTCCTGTGGTTAGAATTCGCCAGGATGATGTTGCCACGCTTCTGTACTCTTCAGGTAAGAATTTCAGAATTTGCTGTTGTGGGTTTTTGTGGGTTTCACCACTTAGTGGGTATTATGATTGTTTGAAACATTGAATTTTGGATTTTCAGAATATGCTGTTGTGGGTTTTGACCAGTCAGTGGATACTAGGATTGTTTCAAACTTTGAATTTTAGGTTTTTGGAGAGGGTTTATGTTTTCAGAAACTCAAATTACATTTCGTTTGGGTAAAAGCCCGCATCTCGCAAATTACATTTCGTTTGGGTAAAAGCCCGCATCTCGCATATTTTTGTTCTCTGTCAGGCCCTGAGCACATGAGTAGATTTTTTATAACAATTGTTAGAGTTTGGGTTGACTTAGATGCACATGATAGTTATTAATAATTGTTTAGAGATGTGTCAGTCTAGAACAGTTTATATCAAATTTTATGGTTTATATCAATTGCTGAATAAAATAGAGTATGACAATTAATATTCATTCTTACTATGTTGCATTTCATCTGGTAACAATTATGATTTCTATTAGTTATTAATAGAATGTTAACAATCGTTAGGTGTAACGGCTCATGTACATAGCCTCAAGAAGCTTTATCCGAAAATTCATTACTACTAGGTTGCATTTTATCTAGTGGTAGCAATTTCTATTAACTGTCAAAGGAATTGACTTTAATACAATGTAAACGATTGTTACCCATGTGCATGACCTCAAGAAGCTTTATCCAAAAATCCATTACTACTAGGTTGCATTCATCTGGGCAGCAACGAATGTGATTTCTATTAACTGTCAAAGGAATTGATTTTAATACAATGTAAACAATTGTTACCATAACGACGTCTCATGTGCATGGCCCCAACAAGCTTTATCAGAAAATTTTTGCTTCTTATTTTTACCCTAACACAGTTAAAAAGATATTATTCAAGCCATTGGTCTTATGTTTTTTTTGAAAATAAAATGCAGGTACCACTGGCATGAGCAAAGGAGTAATCTCCACTCACAGGAATCACATTTCCTTAGTATCTATTCTTCTTGCCCGCCTAGGATTCAATGGCAAAACTACCAAAGCTATGAAAGAAACATTTCTGTGCACTGTGCCAATGTTTCATATATACGGGCTCGTTTGCTTTGCTTGTGGGCTTCTGGCATCCGGATCAAATGTAGTTGTCCTCACCAAATTTGAACTCCTGGACATGCTTAAGGCCATGCAAAAGCATAAGGTGACTTATCTGCCTGTAGTGCCACCCATAGTGTTGGCTCTCACGAAGACTAATGCTGCCAAAAAATTTGATCTGAGCTCTTTACATACTGTTCTTTGTGGGGGAGCTCCTCTTAGCAAGGAAGCAACAGAGGATTTCATATCCCAGTTCCCTGGAGTTACCATTATGCAGGTACCTATTTATACTTTTTTAGTTCTTTTATTTCTCTTTTAGGTAATTGTTAAGCTTGTCAAACTGAAAATCTGCTGCTTCTAACTTGCAGATGCAGTTCCTTTCTTTTTCTATCTGAATAAATGGGTTTTGAAAATATTTATTGGCTAGGGGATGGACATCAGTCAAGATGCATTTTCATAACTAAAATTAAGCTTTAAGGTTGAAACACTGATCTTTCTTTTCTGTCAACTTTTGGGTAACAAGGCCTTGGACCCCAGTTCACAGAATAAAGCTATATCTCAGTCTAATCCTTTTGAATCCAACTTAAAGACTCTGCTCTTTTGTGGAAATTATTCTTCTTACTGAGAAGCTTTCTATTGTGTGAACTACACTTTTGACATGCTTCATAAATCTCAAGCTGTCGCCAAGAATGCCAGTGAAATACTGGTATTTAGTAAATAAATAAACTGTCAGAAGAGTTTGATTTGATAATCCAAATATGGCAGATTGCTTTAATAATCTAAATGTGAAAGAAATCCTAATGAAACTGGTGGGTGGGCCAAAAGTGCTTTTGTTTAGATGATTTACTTTGGTATACCAATTTTAGCATATCAATATTACAATACTGCTTCTAGTTTCTCTGGTCCCCACAACACAAATATATGTCATTGGCATAGTGGTTGGCCCAAAAACAATCTTTATTCCAATGGATTAGTGTTTCTTTCAACACAAGAATCATTTCTTTCCTCATACAATATGTACCTATAACAAGCCTATAGAAATGGTTTCTTTCCTAAGACAATATGTACCTATAACAAGCTTATAGAAATGAATGTTATTTATTTGTCAAGCAAATTAATGTCCCTGCCAAAACTGTCCTTGGAGCCTGTTATTTAAAGATGGATGACTAACCTTCTGTATATATGCTTTTGTTATCTTCAGACTCAAAGGAGCATTAGCATATGAGAAGCAATCATCACATTGTAGTCATTTTTATTTTTGTTAAGACAAGCATATTTTCCATGGAAATCACCAGAGACATACCATAGTTAAGCAATTAAACACAGTAGTGCAATGAACCAGAATTTTGATGAAGATTTGATGGGTAATACATTCAGACCATTGAATTCCTAGTTTGCTGAACCGTTGGAAGCATTGCATTATGGTTAAATTTTACTATTTCCTTACCATTTTATGTTGGGTAGGTTTAAGGTACCTGTAAAAGTTATCTTAAGCTATTCGATGTATCTATCCTGCAGCTTGCTGCAGTTAACAGTTGCATGTTTTTAATCCTCTGAAAGCTTGCTTCTGGTTTTCCGGGGGAATCTATTAATAACATGTGCTTTATCCCATTGATTGTAATCAAACATCATCTAGAAACTTAGCAAGTCAGAGTTGAATGGTTTGGGTGTGCCTTGAATATGTTTTGTAGGGCTATGGACTTACTGAAACAGTTGGAGTAGGATCATCTACCGACACGCAGGAAGAAAGTAGACATTATGGTACGGCTGGAATGTTGAGCCCAAACATGCAAGCAAAAGTAGTGGATCCTGATTCAGGATTAGAAATGCGCCCAAATCAAAAGGGAGAACTGTGGCTTCGTGGTCCAGTTGTCATGAAAGGTCTGTATCCATCATATCATCTATTTCTTTCAACTGCAGTGTGCACAGATACAAATTTGCAGAAAGCCTTCCAAGAACTTGTGACATAAAAGCAGAATTGTATAATTCGAGCCCATGTTAATATTTGTGTCTTGTATGGTTTTTTTTTTTAAATAACATATTAGTTATGGTTTTCCATATTTTTATCACCTGATAGGCTACTTCAGCAACCCAGAAGCCACAACCACAGCTTTGGATTCACAAGGCTGGCTGCGAACAGGAGACCTTTGCTACATTGATGCGGTGGGCTATATCTTCATAGTTGACAGAATTAAAGAGTTGATCAAATATAAAGGTTATCAGGTATAGCTTCTTGTAAATTCTTAACATCAAACATTATCTCTATCCCATTTCAGCTGCCCGGTGGCTCAGTAACTTTTTATGGTACAGGTTGCTCCTGCTGAATTAGAAGCTCTTCTTCATTCTCACCCTGATATTGTTGAAGCTGCAGTAATACCGTAAGGCCCATCACCATGCTTTGTTAGCAAATGTCAACACTAGATTGATAGGAGTCTTTCTTATGTTCTATATGAGATTCTTGTGTAATAATTATATTTTAGCTGCTGTCACAAGATTTTTATTTTGAAACCTGTATTTTGTGATTACAGATTTCCAGATCGAGAAGCAGGACAAATTCCCATGGCCTACGTTGTTAGAAAACCAGGCAGCCAACTGTCTGAAGCAGGTGTTATTGATTTTGTAGCTAAACAGGTATTTGCACTGGTCTTCAACTGAATGCTCAATTGAATTAAATAATCAACTTTCATAATGAGCATCTCTTAACACTTTGTTTGGTTGAGAAAATTTCTCTAAAATTTTACTTCCACTGCAATGCAGGTGGCCCCTTACAAGAAGATAAGAAGAGTAAGTTTTGTTAAGGAGATTCCCAAAACTACTGCAGGGAAGTTACTGAGAAAGGATTTGATTAAATTGGCCACTTCCAAAGCCACCTCCAAACTTTGATGACGAGAGAATATTGCCGTTTCAAATGCTGCAGTGACTGATTGTGGTTGCTTTATATGCTTGAATATTATTTACTAGCTAAGCGTTACAGAAGGGAATAAATTTAACCAAACCTGAAGCCTAAGTTACTTCCTTATCGTAAGTGGCTCAGTCAGTTACCAGCATCAGAGAGATAAGGGTGTTCGATCACGGTAAACTTGGCTCTCGCAACAAAAGTAGTCTTTATAAAAGCAGTTCCAAGCAAGCATGTGATCAATATCTTAAACTAAGTAGATGCTAAGGATCTGTACTGAACTAGACATTTCAATACAAGATCTTGAACATATGTTTAGAAGAGGGAAAATCTTGGATCATTGTGCATTATAAGTAGTATTGGAAACATTATCCTTTTGTTATTCTCTTTCATCAATATCCTTTAAACTATTTCAATTGTGCTTTATCTTTTTGGTGATCATAGATCCGGTGGATGGCCCATTCCATGAGAAGGGGATAAATTAAGTTGAGGGGTGCATGTATTTCAAAAAAGTCTAAACTTGAGTTATTCCAATAATTTGACATATAAGGCTCTTACTGAAATCGCAGGTGTCTTATGATATCATTGTGAACCTGCTAAAAAAAACCAGAGTGCAAGAAAATGGTTTTTACCATGAGGTCTTTAATTATCATTATAAGTACTCCTTTTGTACAGCATATACATTCAAGCTACACTAAGCTGTAGGTTGAATACCATCAGCAACTATCCCTTCAACATTTCCCTTACATATTGGGGTATTTACAGTATTTACGTTGTTTTAGTAAGAATCAACGACATAGCTGAATTGTTAGAACATGCTACTTTGTGATTGCACAAGCTACAAGCTTGATTCTAAAGGGGTACAAGTAGATGACACCTAGGAACACGTGGAAAAATAAAAATAACCTTACCAAATTATTCATGCTAACATCATAATTTTTGTTAAACAAAAAACAAACCCATAAGCAAGGTACAAATATTCGCTTAGGAGTTTTGGGATAAGCTTTCATTATATGGAATGCTTGTGATTATTATGTAAGAGTTGAGGATGATGGCAAAATTAAAATGTTGATGCATTAGTTTACAGACTACATTTGCAACATATCCTGTCAAAAATAACAGTACAAACTAAACGGTGTAAATAAGTTAGTAGCAAGTTTCAAAAGAAGTGGGGGTTACGTGGTTTGCCCAAAACTCTCATGGGAAACCGCGAAAAAAAGTACCAAGAAAGTTACTCCAAGCATGAATCAGTAGGAAATCTATTACTAGCGTGCCGACGAAACCATCCGGAGTTAACAGCAATCTATACATAGATCAAGCAAAACTACTAATTAAAACATCAATTATTTAATATGCAATAGTTCCCTATTTGTCGTTTCAGCGTCATCTTTATCGTGATATTTGCAAGAACATTTATTATACAAAGCACCGTGCATGTGCAGAGACAAATAGCATTTACATCTACCGCGATGCTCCCACACATGAGATTGCTGTTTCCAACCACTGTTAGTGATCTATACCTGGTCTTGTAACAATTTGTCGAAGGAATTGCACATCACTAGTTGCTAACAATGGGCAACGGTGACAATGGTGTGATATGCACAATCAAAGCTCCCTGCACAAAGTGCAAATTCATGGAATTACTTGAAAACACTTGTGTTATGCCTCTCATTCACCAAGTGTTTGAAAGGAAAGGACTGGGAACAGTGTTCAAAGCAGTCAGCTTGTTAGTAAATGTGCAGGGAGCTCAAGTTGTCTTCTCTAGCAACTGATTAGTGCAATCAGTGCACTGCAGATCAATGAAGGAACTGCCCAAGACTGCTACAACATATAAGTGAAACTGAAATTGAAAGTTTATTATATCTATAAATCATCTGAATCTATTGGGCAGTAAAAATATGAGTTTTGAAAACATCATTAAGAAAATTACCCAAGTGTGTTTGTTAACATTTGGAACAAATCAACCAAATTTGCAACTGTAATAAGAGAATACAAGCAAATCAAGGTATGTTTTAGAGCACAAAGAACATTAAGGGAGCTATAATGCAAAGGGCCAATAAAATTCTTTTTGTTTCTTATAGTGCCTTTAGTTAGAGATGGTGCACTTTATTTCCAGATTAGAACCAAGGAACAATAAACTAATAAGGAAATTGTATTAAATGCTCAAATGTTGAGTCACCCTCTTGATTAGTAGTTAGGATAACAATTTATGTACAATAACTTCTCTGATATTTAATGGATGACTTCAATTCAGAATAATACAGACAATGTACAATATATACAGTGTAAATTTAAAATACATGTTGCGAATCACATGAATGACATATAAATTCATATTTCTAAGGTGTTGACTGAGTCAGGTGAAAAGCCTACAGAAATGATTTCTGTTCCAGGCGGTCATTCCAGTTCAAACAGCGCACAAGACTCTTGAACCAATCACCAGTTTGATCAGATTTGTTAACAGTTGGAAGTGGGTGCTCACTCATGCAAATGTGAACAGAATCTCCTTTTAAAAGTTGCTGTCGTCTCTTCCCATCAAAAGATACCCATGCATTACTTCTTGCATCGTCTGGTATCTGGAAGATTATTTTAAAATGAAACAATGACAAAAAAAAAAAAGCATTCCATTGTCCATACTCAATTTTCTTATTTGTTAAATTACCTTCAATATAAGTTGAGCAGAATCTGGGAGTATCACGGGTCGAAATGAAAGAGAGTGAGGACATATTGGGGTGAAGAGCATGCATGGAACATTCGGATGCACCTAAACATAGAAATCAGAAAAAGAAGATAACTGCTAGCATGTAATGATAAAGGATAATGCACTTGCAATAAAAATGTGGAGAAAAGAAAGCCCTTCAATTGTAACAGAATTGCATACCCAACAAAAATAATATCATAATGTTACTTGCTAACCTTATCCAAGGCTAAGGTCCGCTTAAAATTTTAGACATTCTATCATTTTTTCCACAACAAAAAACAATCATAAAATGAACAAATATTATTCTCCTAATATGTCATTAACAGTAAACTTGGTGAAGCATTGCTCAATTGGATAGAGCTTGCAGCTTATGGTCTAAAAGTCATAAGTTTGATTCCAAGGGTACACTGAGATAAGCACCACCTGGAGCATAGTAAATATACACGTTCATGAACTATGGCATCAGGTAGACAGCTGACCATAGTAAGTCATTGTAAAATCTTTCACCTACCTTAATGGTCTAAGTCATCATCAAATCCTTCACCTACCTTAATAGTCAGCCATCATGATCATCATAGATGGGATTAAGGCACTAAAATGATGATGATGTCATTTATGGTGAACTACTAATTAATTTTAGCCCAAAAGATCCCAGTGTTCTTTAAAGTTTTTAGGTGATCAGAAAATATGTCTGGGTTCAATAAACCTTATATTAACTGGTTAGAAACCATATGTATAAATAGAGATGAAAGGTAATGGAATTGACTGCCTTGGTTTGGTAGGGGCTCAGGACTTGCTTTCAATTCCTTGTCTTTGTGTTATAGTTTTGAATGTGTGGTTGGTTTTGTTTTCTTTGCACTAATCCAATTGGTTTTCAATTATAGAATTTATTATTGTCAATGGGTCCTAATAGTGGAATCAAAGACTACGTAATTCAACATTGACAATGAGGATATGGGTTGTGACAGATGTGGCTAGTAATTCATTAGATTTGAGCTAGTGTACGGTGCACATATATGAAGGATAGCTTCATTGGTGGTTTGTCAGAGTTTGCTTCAAATGAGGATTTTGCATTGGCAAACAAGAAGCTCACACATAGCAGTGAGGTACGTTATGACTACATTGTGCAAATACGTGGTGATATTAACAAGTCTTCGAATTTGGTGACCAAAGGGTTTCATCATAAAAGGCATTTCAACAATGATGGCAGCACAATTTCAAGGGTTTGGCAGCACTGGTTGCAAAATTATGCTACATCTATCAACAAACAAGGTCATTGTTTTGGTAGAATTTATCGCTAACTCAGTCAACAATGGTGCTATAGGAGCACTCTAACATGATGGTGAAGTTAGTGGTGCTGCAGGTATATGCGACATGGCTATATTTGTAGAAGTTGGAGGCAGTGATAGTAGCACAGACAGTGAAGAAGAAAGTTGTGCTTTATAGTTGAGGATAGCAAACAACATTGATAACTTCAGCTAGTTGCAATGGCACTGTAGCCTTGTGAGGCTGGAACATATGTTAGAAGTAGTTGCTCCTAATTGCATATCAGAAGGATCAATGATTGGGTCAGTGAGATCCATGGTTTTGTAGGAGTAGAATGAGTTTCTCTTGTGGATTTGTTATTGTTTCACAGTACAGATTCTTCTTGTGGATGCATTGCTATTTTTGCAAGCCGAGTTATTTTTGTGGGTTTGTTGGTTCATTGTTATTTCATAGGACTAACTGTTCTTGTAAAGTTTGTTGCTGGTTTGCAGGATGGATTGTTTTTATAATGGACAGATTGTTTCAATGAAGCTTGAGCTAGCTTGTAAGCAACCACATATACACATTGAGATGAAAAGTAATGGAATTAACTGTCTTAGCATTTGCCCTGGTTTAATAAGGACTTAGGACTTCGTTCTAGTCCCTTGCCTTTCTATTATGGCTTCAGATGTGTGGCTAATTTTGTTTTCATTGTGTTAATCCATTGTTGCTGATATTTATTTCCAATCGCCAGATGACCCTAACAATTTTCAGTCATTTTCTTTCATTCAATGGTTGTATGTCTCAATATAACCCACTAGATTGAAATGGTAGCTTGTAACAAGCTATAACTCAATTGAGAACCAATAGAATATAGCTAAGTAGCAACTATATATTTGTGAAAGAGGAATTTTATGGCCCATATGAGAACCATTTTAAGATTATACATAAATGATTTTGATGTGCAATGTTATATTTAGCTACGCATGTTTGATCTAATACAGGAAAAAAAAACATTTTTGCTATAGTGTTCAGTCCATGCAAAAGTTTGTTTCCACAATTATGAAAAGCCTTCAATTTATTTCCCCTAATGAAAGCGAAAATAAGGAAAACGAACCATGGAACCTCCAGCTGATGTTGAATAAGCCGTGCTCCCAGTAGGCGTAGCCACTATGACTCCATCTGCCTGAACCTGGTGTTAAAAAGAATTGTTTATTAGAACCAAGGATAAAAGGCACCAAGAAATTCACATTTTCTACTCAGGGAAAAAACTGATCATTACCTTTGTTATAAGACAATTTCTTTCATAGCATTCAATTTTACAAAGATAAGGACTTGAACCACGATCAACAGCAACTTCATTAAGTATTTCGAACAGTTTCCCAGGCACCACTTTTCCCTTTCTAAATATTTGACATCGTAGCCGCATCCTAAGTGTAATATAAACACCTTCAACCATATTGTTTCCATGAATAATGGCACTCAGATCCCTTTGATAATCTGCAAACTGTTGATTTGGAAAGTGACATACATTGTCATAAGGTATTGGAAGTATAACATTTCATTTCACCTGTAACAAAGAAATTTTAACAAAAACAAACTTCTTGGTGTTTGAACATACAGGATGTGCAGTCAGAAATCCAAGTGATCCAAGATTAAAGGACACTACAGGAGGCACAGCCTGACGAAACAAGTTGGATGCATGAAGGATTAGACCATCTCCACCCAAGCATGCAACTAAATCGACCCTTTCATGAAGATTGCTGTATAGAAAGCATGATCCCAGAACAAACACAATAAGTCATGGTAACTTGACTGCTGGAAGAATGAAAGATGAACAATAAAGCATTAAATCATACCTTAAGTCTTGATTGTAGAATGTCTGTATAAAGCCATATCCAGTAACCCTTGAGAACAAGTCATGCAACTCTGGTTCTACGACAACATTCATCTTTTCCTTAAAATGAAGAAAGGAAGCAACCTGCTCAAACAAAGAGATATCTTAACAAAAGGACAAACAAAATGATCTCTGAAAGTACAAAATTTGAAGCACATACGCATTACTTTCATTCCATACATAAAGCAGGCAAGAGACTGTCACCAAGGCCATCACTAACGAGTTTTTCTAGAATGATATTACCAGATTAAAAATTCAATCAAGAAACCATTCTACATTAATGAAGCACAAACCCAAACAATGCTTCAATTTTATTAGCAAAAATTTAGAGGTGGCATACATGCTGAAGTGGAGCATCTGCATGCAGCTATGCTTATATCCATGCAAAGGCTAATTAGTATGATAAGAATGATATCACATCACTTTCGGATTGAAACTGAAAGATGGAATAATGTGCAACATGAGCATAGAATATGTCAACTATGCCTACCACAAGTGGTAGAGATGAGCAACATATATTATAGAATAATCCAAAACAGATTTCTTTAGAAAAAAAGGACAAACCTCAAGTAAAACTTTGCATAAGTTATTAAAGCTACAAGTGCTGATTCTAGGCCATTATATTGAAGAAGTGTTCCAACTACATGAATATTGGACACATCTGTTGTACTCAGGGTTTATTGCTACTGAAGTATTTTGTATAAACTAATTTATCCGACAGATTATTGGGGGTATACACAAACGTAATTAAACTTCAATTCAGTTCATTAATAGTAAAAATGAATAAGAAAAGTGATACCAACTTTTTAAATAACAAAGTCTATCATTTTAAAGAATATTTGTGTAGTAAAAATGTCATAGGCATGCTAACTTGGAGACGAGACGGGATTCCTAAGAATTTCCTCTGCATACAAAAGTGCATAGACCATACAAACATTAACTGGCAATGATCTACAAAAAACATTATTTTAATGAAAAAGTATTAACTATCACCTGCTTGGCCTCTTCCATAAGCTCTTGACCTAATTTCTTCAAAAGCAATACAGTTTTAGGAGGTGTCTTCCACATAAGCATCTGCTGTTGGGTACTAGGATGAGTGAATGCTAATGAAGATTCCTTTACTCTTTCTCTGCTACAGGAAAATCCATCTGTGCGTACCAAATACATCTCTGCCTTCTTCCTTGATTGCAGTCTAACTACACCAGTTGTTGAAGCGCACATGTTGCCATCAACATGGGCAATGTCTCCATTTCCATTTGAGGTAGAATCAACAAACGGCTGAACATGACTTACACTTTTGGGGTCTATTTCAGAAACGACCTTATTATTATCCGCTAAATGTTTATTTATCTTGTTGACGTCCATCAACATAACTTTACCAGAAACATCAGTTGTCTGACTTTGGGTGTCTGTATTAGAATATGGCAACCTATTGCTGTTCTTGGAGTGACCCTTGACAAAAGTTTTACCGAGACTGTTGGAACTGGAAGATACATGCGAAGGCATTGTTGAATCTATAGCTTGAAGACATGACAGTTTAGAAGTGCCTATGACTAAACTCTGGGTATTCTTAGAATATGTATGACGCATTTTGCTTGAACCTTTAGAGTATAATTTTGGGGTTATTTTCCGATCCTTAAGCATCTGGGACATCTCCTTCCTGGAAAATATATTACAACTTGGTCTTTGAGCTTCAAAAGGACTAATGTGCCACCATGATTCAGTTAAACTTGAATTTTGATTGTCTTTGTCATTTGACTCTAATTTCTTGCCTCCATTAACACAATCTTTAATAGAGTCCATGATGTTTGCTCCCTTACCATGGAGACTTGGCTCAAACTGTTGTTTTGCTTCATGAGTCTGATAACTTTTCATAAGTGAACCATTCTGCCCATTTCCATTTTTATAATTACCATCTCTGTCAGTTTCTTGGGCCTTTAGTAAATCTGTAGTGGGATACTTACCATTTGATCCCATGTCATGATTTTGAAAATTGAATGATAGCATTTGATTAGCATTTGGCATGCTGCTTGATGATAATGTTGACCTACTCCGTAAAGCAACTTCCCTCCATCTTGATACCATAGCAGATGCTCTCAACACTCCTTCTTGGCTGTGAAGATAAAGTGGCATTCTATCACGATTCTGCAAAAGGTCGGCAAACTCATCAACCTGCTTTTTTGATGGTGCATTTCCAATTTTCACTGGAATATGTATCAACTGAATCTTACCAAGATTAACAGCCTCCTCAACAGCAGCATCTGCCCAATAGTCTTCATTTCTCTCTGCTCTGAGATCCACGATAGTTTTGTAGCCTCTTTCTAACAACCATTTAAACCCCTCTTCTGTTACTTGGCCACCTCTCCAAAAAGCCACTTCAGAATCATTAGCTTCACTTCTAGATTTAATGGGAAATAATCTAACAGCATACCAATTGGGAAGCACTGCATGAAAAGGAGAACCTTCGGGACGTGGGAAACCAGCATCATAAGACACATTCTTGAGCCTCTGAAGCTTCATCCAAATGTCATGGGTACGCTCATCAGAGGGCAAAAAATATGATTCAATTGCATTCTGTAATTTCAAACAGCAGTGTTTCATCTCCTCTCTAAAAGAAGCAAGAGGTGGAAGTTTACCATCATTCCACTCTGCAACGTTATTGAAGCCTTTCTGCACAGGCCTTCCAAAAAGAACCTCTTCTTTTCCTCTTTGAAGCAAGGAACCCATGCAAGCCAATGCTGCCACTACTTTCTCTTCTAACACAGGCACATCACCTAAGATGTTGTCATCTGATTCATCGTAAGTGACAGCACATTCACCTGTAACTGGATCACAAAGTGTCTTCATTATGGCTGAATGAAGTTGCTCAGCTGCCCGAAATATTCTACAAAATCCTTCAACTTCAGCAAGATCTCCTGGCAATGGTCCAACCCGAAATAACTGTGATTCGCTCACTCCCTGAAAATCTTAAATATGATATAAAACAGATCATTTGCTTGCTTTACAAAGTGATGCAGGCAAGAACTAAATGATCAATTCATGATGCACAGATGGTCAAAAAGGATATGGAGCCAAATTTTAGATTTAGCAAAAACATTACTGCACAAACTCACAATGGCCGATATACCTTTACATTGACAAGAACAGTAAAAACAGGGAAATAAGGATAACGTATACTGATAATAGTAAATTACCAAGCTGTCCTACAGGATCAAATCTATAACCTGTAAAATGAAAGTCACAGGCCTTAACCAACAAGTTACAACTCATTGATCTTAAATGGTCATCAATGAACTGAACCCTACTTCAAAAATTAAGATCTTCAAGCAGTGGCATGGATGACTTGGACCAAACTTTCTACCAAAGGAATCTTTCACTGCTTAGAGATTACAATTATAAATTATGCATGCCTTGAGGATTTGGAGAAAACACGAGAGTCTGCCCGCTACATCAACTTCTTGGGTTCTTGATTACCTGTGTAATTTGAAGGATTTTCTAAACCTCATTTTAAGTGTTTGCCAATATTGCAGTAGTTTATCATAAATATCTTGTATTTATCTTACTCTACCAATCCACAAAACAGAAACATATCAAAATATAAAAAGCATAGACGATGGATGTGTCCGGTGAACAAAGACCTTGAGGGCTTCTCAAAAACATTTCCATGATGACTCTATGATTCATGAAAAATATGCAATGCCACAATTTTGAATTTTGAAATCTCCGTACTCATAACTACTAGTAGTTATTTCTTTATGGTCTAGGGCATTGTTAATTGTTGTTTTCTTCATATAGCCGACATGAAATAGCTAGACTCTAGAGAAAAATTAAACGATAAATTGAATGACTGACATATCAGACTGCTTTTTTAAATTTAAAATGCAAGCTCTACAGGATGACTAGAATTGCAACAGTTTCTCTATTGAACTGTTAAATTTTTGTATGAAGAAAACTGAATAGTATGTTTATTACAAGACAAGCCAGTATCGATTATGTAGCTGATATCAGATTGTTCCAATATCACAAGAACAAGTGATCTGCTTGCCATGGAAATCCCAATATGAAGGCTGAGCTGGTCACAAATATTCCAAAAAAACCAAAACCAAAAAATAAAAAAGGAAATAAAACCATTCTGCTACTCTAGTAAGTGGTTTTTAACATTTCATCGATAATTTTCTAAATCAACAAACAGCCATAATTGCAAACAGGAAGACAACAAACGGAATTCCACAGATGAGAATTGCTAAACTCATTAGCAATACATCCAAACAACATAACCTAACATAACAAAAAATCTGATCATTAACCATTTTAAAAACATCAAGAAACCAAACCAAGAAAAGAAAGAAAGAAATAAAATCATTCTCCTACTCTAGTAAGTGGTTTTAAAATTTCATCGATAATATTCTAAATCAGCAAACAGCCATAATTACAAACAGAAGGACAACCACACAAAGTTCGACAAATGAAATATGCGACATGAAAACCAGTGTTAATCTCATTAGCCATTCATACAAATCAAATAACATAACATACCATAACAAAAACTGATCATAAACAATTCGAAAAACATCGCTTTTTTGGTGTAGAATCTCAGGTACTCATGTTTGGCTTAAGCAACAAACAGAAAAAGGTCAAAGATAATTCCTTATCATACTGAATCCAACCCACTAGATTCAGAAACGAGGGGCAAAATGAGAAACATCGAACAATCCAAACTAAAAAGAGAAACCAGGTTTCGCCCACCTCACTATTACTGCTGGTGATGGATGAAACTCTGGTTCTTGTGATAGAACCGGACCGTCTACCCTGCGTCGATGTGAATCTTCTTCGACTTAGACAAGCAGCAGAATTTCCCCTGAAAGCCAGCAGATTGCAGAAAACAACAGCGGTCCTCCTCCTCATCCATTGGGATGATTGGTGCCCTCGAAATTCTCCGCCGTAGCGAACAGAAATCAGCGATGATGGGGAAGAACAAGCAGAAGCAGAAGCGGAGACAATTGTTGTCATGACCATGAACAGCAAACATATGAAGATAGCATCTATCTCTGAGGAGAAAAAAACAATTTTTCTCTATAATCCTTGAGAAATCAAAACAATTTCTCTCCGTAATCCTTGAGAAATCGATTCCAACTAATTTGTCTCTGAACTGCTTGAGAAATTAAATCAATTCCAACAAAAGATGATAAATTTAGTATGATTCGAAACATCTACTTATAGCAGAAGGATTTGGGGCAGTTTACAACGAGTGGATATCGTACTGTTTGCTGAGATTCAGTGGGTTTTTGTCATCAATCGTTGCAGAAATGGCCAACCCTTCTGTGGCCTGAATGTTGCAGGCCGCCGTTCATTTTTTTGCATTATTATGAACGTTTCTGAGAAACTGCTGTCCATCCATTAAACTTTTTCAGTCTGGATCACACGTGTAGGAAAATGTTTGGAGAATTTTGGATGCTTTTATGGGCGACCTTGTTCTAATTCTCCTGAGTCATCTTTGCCTTTATCCTTTGATGAATTGAATTTGTAATTTTTTATATAGAAATTTGCTTATTAGAATCTATAACCATTTTGTTTTAACTTTAACTTTAATTCAATTTCCATGGTGTATAACAATTTGTTTAACTTTTATTCCATTTCATTCTTAACTAATTTCATTGGTAGTTGTATTTTAATTTTCTTCAACATCTAAGCAATTATGAAATTATTCTTTGGTGAATTGAATTTCTTATTTTTATATAGCAATTTCCTTATTAAGGTGCATGATAATTTTGTTTAACTTTAATTCAATTTACTTTTAACTAAATTCATTTTTTTAAAAAAATACAACTTAAATTTATTTTTATTAATTTCACTTTAATTAAAATATTAATTTATCCAAGGTTATAAAGGCAACAAAAGGCTTTCTAATTCAATGTAGCTTACTTTGTGCTTTTACAATTTTGAATAAATTTGTTTTCTAATATTTGAGTAAACCTATTTTGATCAAGCTTTCTAATTCAATGTAGCTTTACTTTTGTAACTTTAGATAAATTTGTTTTTAAAATTTGAGTGAAATTGTTCTAACCAAAAAGCAAATTTGAGTTATGTTATAAACCCAATTGAAATTATCTAAGAGTCTAATTGAATTAAAGTTATGCAAAATTTCTTGACACTTTAGCAAACTTTCTATAAAAACAATGAATTCAACTCACCATAAGAATATCTTCTACGAAAGAATGGGCTTCATTTCAAGACTAATCTTTAAGAGCATAACGTTAGTATAGTATATTTTTAGAACGCTCACTATATATCATACTAATTTTTTCCGAAGTGAATACAAATGTATTACTAAAGAAGTTTCTAAAGAAAATCACAATGATATTGCACATGAGTTGTATCGTCAAAATGGACGGCAATTGATGAGTGGCGAGGTACCTCTACACTCAACCATACGAATACGAGCGTTCACACACAATCCGGTTAAACTCCTCAGAAGGGCTAGTTGTGGTATCTAGATAGTTACTCGTTGATCGCAGTTCGCTGTCTTCCCACCTAGACTAGTATTTGCTTTGTCACATATGGTTTAGTCCAGAGTGAGGTGTATGATGTGGTCTTAGACTAGTGCTACTCCTAGAGGCAATGGAAAGTAACTTTGTTTTAACTAAGAGGGAAAGGATGAAGAGAGTCTAAGCTAGCCTAAGTACGATGAGCATCCGTCCTTAATCATCATGTACTATACCATTGGGATTGCCAAGCGCATGTCTTAGGTATGCTACTGGGATACCAAGTAGTCACACTTAAATACTCGTGATTAAGTTGTAGTCATTCCATGTTTACTAATAGGGGTAGGAGATGAGGGTAGAGAAATATTAATTACAAAAGCGATAAATAACAATTAAAATTAAACTAAGTGAATGCTGCAATGATGAAGTAATCTCGATCTTTATTTTCGATCATGTGCATGTCCAAGTACATCACACTTGAATAAAGGTGCCATACAATTACAATCATCACACTGCAAGCATGCACTGGGGAAAAGGGTTCAAAAGAACTAGAAATGAAAACTAACTTCTAACTCATCTACTAACTTTTGACTCCTTGCATCTACATGTGTATTTATAGACCTACATAGGAGTCACGATATCGTGTATCCAATATCATAGGCTAGGCCATGATATTACGTACCCAATATCGTGGGTCCAATATTGGAGCCTAATGAATCATGATTCATCATACCCCCATGACTGAATGAAAACTTGTCCTCGAGTTATACAAAATGAGAACAAGCCCCATTGATTACATAGTGGATAGGTATGGGATTATTGACTGACTAGGAATTATTCATGCTATAGTGAAAAATTGAATAGAACAAAATTGGGACATGAACACAAAATTACAAAATTGCAAAATTGCAAAATTTTATTAGAACTCATGTGGTTCCAGGTGGTAGTGGCTCCTCCATGGGTCACTTTCCTTTATCTTGTGCTCTAGGTTTTGGGATTTGGTGGCTCTAAAGAAGTGCCTAGAGTTTTTCCTCTTCAGTTTGGGGGTCCTGTGCCATCCATGCTGATGCTTCAATGTTTGATGGAGGCAGCACTTCCCATGAACATGGCAGTTGCAGAAACATCTGATTTGCTTTGACGTACCAGGCCATAAACAGCCGTTGTTCCTCCTCGTAGGCTCTGGCTTTATCCTTGTAGTCATGGTAATCTGTAAGCCATCAATCCAAGTCTGCTGCGACATCTTTTTGCCCTTGGTAGCTAGCCTTAACCACCTCCAATTCAGAATTTGCAACTTCTAGCCTTTACAATGTTTTCTTGTGTTCCACAAATTCTGTTTCATATTTGGTATAGGTGGTAGCTACTTGCTTCTCTAGCTCTATTCTTGAGCATCCTGTTGTTGACATGGTTAGGTTGGCATATCACAGGTTTTCCAATTCCATGTACTTTGTAAGATCTTGGATCTGCAGGTCTTGGCTTTTAAGCTCTGCTTGGTGGACGAATGCATATGTATCCAATATGGCCCACCAATCAGTGTGTTGAGTGCTGAAGGTGTTAATTTGGGCCTTGGCCATATGGATCTCTTTCTTGATGAATTGCTTATACATCCTCACCTAGTCTCTGAAATGCTCTTTTAATTTTTCATGTTGCTTGGTGATGAGATGTGATATAGCATGCACCGTGATATCGTGGCCATCGCGATATCGTGGTCTGCCGCCAAATCTATAAATAAGAGGCGGTACTCCCCTCATTTNACCGCCAAATCTATAAATAAGAGGCGGTACTCCCCTCATTTCTCATCCTAGGCTAGAAGTAGCTAAGCTCTGGCAATTTAATCACTCCAGAGATAGAATATTTTTCATGTGCCCGCAGTAGGAGTCCCCAAGTGAACGGATCTTTATTTGAGCAGCTTTGTACCTGAACGCAAGTTGTGTACGACAATAAAGACGAGCTTTGTGGATAAACCTTGCAGTGCATGGAATAGGTTTATTATCTATTATTTCCTACCTGTTATTTATTACATGCATTAGCGTGGCATGAGTACGACTTGGTTATGAGCATTGACGAATGTGTACGGCTAACCAAGGAATTGGCTACTCATCACAATTAGATTCTCTCACCTTTGTCTCCTAGAATGTGGGATGGGTATGACTTGATTACGAGCATCTACGGATGTGTATGGCTAGTCAAGGAATCGGCTGCTCATCACGCTTAGGCTAGTTAGGTGCCTCAGTACGACCACTTCGAGCACATGCGTTACGTGTGGTGTTCCCAGTAATGATTAGCATTTGGTAGCCACAGTTGCATAGTTTAGGGTGTGTACGGTAAGTGGGAATGGATGTTGACGCTAGTTAATTTAGACTTAGGACCTTAGTTAGAGTTAGTTAGTTTCTCAACCCTTCACCCTTTAGCATAGGAGATAAAACCATAAAAGACCAAAAAAATCATATACCTTGGACTTACTTAACCATACACTATGACAACAACAAGTAAGTCTAGGAAGACAACGAATGATTAACCCCAAGTGCTCCATGGGGCGTTTAGGCATTTAGTCTATGGAGTTCGACTGGATCGCGCGTGCTATGCTCATTTCGTATGGTTGAGTGTAGGGGTACCTCGCCACTCATCATTGGCGCCCTTGCTGGGGACTAAGTGTTTGTGCACCGAATTGAACATAAGGGATATCACTCACATCATTGTGAGCCTTAACGAACCTTCGGGTTAATCAAAAGAGAAAATTATATAACTGTGAAATCAGCACACTAATAAAAAATGCGTTCTTCTCATAATAGCAACTCACCACCTAAGGACCACACATGAGACAGTCGGCAAGATAAAAAACATAACCAAAATCAGCCAAGTCCTAAATAATATAAGATGACATATACTCATCCCGATGAGTATATTCCTAATTTTACTTTTGTTCTCCATCAGGATGAACAACTGTAGTGGAGAAACTTGCAAGGTAACATTGTGTTACCCCTAGATCGATCAATCTCTCACATGCTTTTTTGTGCCTTGGCACAGATAGGCATGATCGAGCTATATGCTAAATACGTTGTAGAGGATTTTGACATGAGGGATTATTATCCCACAGATGCCCAACATATGAGAGACTTAAGGCAGGACAGTCAGCATGCACTGTTGAAGGGCAAGGTCCCACACGTCCTTAGCGAAATAGGAGATGAGGAACCCTTTATCACGGGTTCTTTAGCAAAGGATGTTCNTTGATGCCCGTGAACAACAGCTATTCACAGAGGGAACAACCACTCATGCTAAGNATGAACAACAGCTATTCACAGAGGGAACAACCACTCATGCTAAGGACGGGCACTTAGATCATCACCACGATCGAGGCCGTAGCAGCCGAAGAGAAGGCAAGAAACATCATCATGGCGATGGTTCCCCTTCTTCTTCCCCTTCTTCACATCACTCATCCTCTCCTTCCACGTCTGGGCACAGCCACCATGAACACAAAGGTAAGGATAAAAGTAAAAAAGATGAAAGACCTCAATGGGAAAGTCGAGAGAGAGGACAAGGGCAAGGACGTAGGGAGAGTAGGGAACAACACAGACATCACAGGCATCATGAAAGAGATGATCATGATAAGCCCCTACTCATAACCCGAATTATGCTCGACATCACGGAGGCAGTTAGGATTCCCACAAAGAATTTAAAGGATAGCCGGATCAAACGATTAGACATGAACAAAATCCCACAGTTTGAAGGGGGATACAATGCTGATCCACAAAATCATTTACAGGCATTCCACGATGCCTGTGCCTTGCAGAATATAGAAAATGAGTGGCAAAAACTTAAGTTGTTCCCAAGGACACTCACTAAAGAAGCAGAGAGCTGGTACAGGTCCTTAGAACCGGAAACCATCAGGAGGTGGAGTATGATGCTAGACCTGTTCAACGAGAAGTATCAAACGTACTCCAGAGTGTCCAATTTGTGTAAGCAAATCCAAGGCTGGAAGAAAGGTACACACGAACCCTTGGATGCTGCCATGGCCCACTATTACACATTGTTACATCATTACCCGGGCCATGGGTACGCTTAGTGGGATCAACTTCGCCACATCGTGGATGGGCTAAGGAATGAAACTAGAAGAACCCTTGGAACTTATGCCCAAGGGAGACTCTCACAACTTAGAGCCCATGAAGTACGTAGCTTGTTGGAGCAAGTAGCAAACGAAGAGGGTGAGCTACACAAAAGGGAAAGTGTGGAAGAGTACAATCACAATCCCTCCCTTCGAAAGAAGGGAGTGAAATTTTATGATGAAGAGGATGAGTCACCAATCAAAGAGTTGCTGAATCGGAAAACTTTGCCGATCCAAAAATTAACAACTGAGATATCAGCCAAAGTAGACCAAATGTGGGATTCCTTAGACTCAAGAATTGAAACAGTCTTGAAAATTGTAGAAGAGTCTAAGGTAGAACAAAGTAGTGACAAAGGTAAGAAAAAGTGGAGAGATTTAAGCCCTGCACATAACAAGGGTAAGGGAAAAATCACTAACTCCGATGTGGCTGAGGATTCTGATTCAGACGATGACGATGGATGTGAGATCTACCATTATGACCATCTTAAGGGATGTTGCCCCATCATCTCACATCTACAGGAGTCTGGGGTGTATGCGCAACCAATGGAAAACACCCCGAAGGTTACCTTATCCACAAGGTAACCCAAGGTAGTTCCACCAACCCTTAACGTATTATCCAAGTGGAACTCCACCAGAGTCCATCGGACAGCATCAGTAGTGGCAATACCCACAGTCATGGGGGATGCCACCGCCAACACAACAGTACCCTTATCGACAGCCTAATCCTTATGGTTATTATGTGCAGCAGCCGACTTCTTCAAGTGACTCTATGGGTCACGCAACCCCCAACCATCACTACCAAGTTCAGGAGTACTTCAGAAGGACTCCTTCTCCTCCCAGAGACATGTCACACTCATTCCATCCTCCTAATCCATCCGCACCCCTTCCACCACAAGTAGTTCCCATAACACCTCCTGCTTCAACAATGCAAGGGGAACTTCCTCCTCAACCGCAGCAACGTCACGTTGCGAGAGCTGTAAATATCCAACCTGTTGCTGGTTTTGACAACTGTAAAAAGAGAAGACCTTACTTTAGAACCAAAAGCCCAAATAAACTCTCGCAACAACAAGAGGTTGAGGCCATGAACACTCCTCCACCATCTAACACTTCGGAGCACCCTTCAGTCCAATAGAGCGTAACACATATAGTTATGTTAACGCATACCGTAACCAACTAGATCAAGGTAGGCCACCTTCCTAGGAAATTAACTGATTCTGGGAGCCCCTTATTCTATTTGCAGATCGTTGGAAATAAACCACATAGGGCTCTTCTTGACTCAGGTTTTGGAGTCAACTTAATTTCATGAGAGATGTATCATGCCTGGAACTTGCCCCAACTTAAGAAGAGCAACATTCAACTAGAGCTGATAGACCAATCCATCACCATTCCCTTGGGATTGGTGGAGGACATCATTACCATTGTGTGTGGTTAGTCTTATCTAGCTGATTTTCTAGTGATTGAAGTGAACAACAACGAAGGAGACTTCCCGATTATAATGGGAAGGGCATGGCTTAGTACAGTAGACGCATGCCTTAGGGTCTGCAATCTTTCCTTGGAAATCTCTAAGATAAACATATGTGGAAAGATCGAGAAGAGGAAAGTTCCATGCATCACATATAGTGATTCATCGGGTGATGACATGGAGAAAATGCCTCCATGTAACAAGTGTGCCCCAGAAACATTGAAACAAAGATGCCTGTATGTAGCAACCACACAACCAATAGAAGACACCCCATGGTTGACAACTACTAGAAGGAACAGACAAATATGCATGGAATGAACTAAGGAAACCCATGTCAACAACGAAGGCATAGATACATTGGAATATGAGCGTCGCCAACTTCCATCCCTCAATCTAAGATCATCAATTGGGAGAAGTTGGGCACTTCTAAGAAATTCAAACAAACGCTCATTATTTTAGATCTCTCCCTTACAATCCAGTCATGGGGGAGATGGCCACCTATGCTAATCATATGGGGCCCTCAGTTCTTTTTCGTTTTTTGTTTTACACATTTTTGTTTTACAACGTTTTTGTTTTACACGTTTTTGTTTTACAAATTTCTTTAACTTTTCT
>MNCI01012895.1:99154-118049 GCA_015680685.1 Gnetum montanum
CAATGATGAAGTAATCTCGATCTTTATTGCCGGTCATGTGCGTGTCCAAGTACGGCACATTCGAATAAAGACACCGTACAATCACATTCACCACACTGCGGGCAGACACGGGAAAATTCTAACTCTGGAGGGATCAAACTGCTAGAGCTTCGCTACACTAAAACTGGGATGTGAAATGAGGGAGAGCTGCCTCTTATTAATAGAAATTTCAGCTGATTGCGATATCGCAAGGAAGGACGCGATATCGCGGGGGATGCGATATCGCGTCGGCTGCGATATCGCGGCCCATGCGATATCGCGACTCTGATACAACAGGGTGGTGACATCACGACAATTGATACAGCAGGGTGGTGATATCATAGCGACTGATACAACAGGGCTGTGATATCATGACTATCAGCACTATGAGCAATTCAGGTCTCATCACTTGCCCATCAATATAGTGCTTCCTCTGGCCACATATGTGGAGATTCTATTCAATCCTTTCATGGGGAAGATGTGATAGGTGCCAATTTTGAAATATATTCTTTCTTCTAGTGTCAACTCCCCATATGTCTTGTCCTCTTTGCCATACACCCTATCCAACCAAATTCTTTGCCCATCAGCATCGGAGTGAGTGGACAGGTGAGCAACTTTCAGCCCTGTATTTGGAAGGTTTAACACTTTTGAAATGGCCTTGGCGGAAAAATCTATAGACACACCATGAATGTCAATTGTGATGCCTTCTTCTTTATGATGCCAAAATTGGTATGCTTCTCCTAAGTACCAGGCACCACTTTCAGAGAGGATGGGTCATAATGGGGATCCTTTGAGTTGGTCCCTAATGACCTTAGGAGAAAACTCTATGAAAGGTCCAAAGTTCAATTCCACGATCACAGTTGCCAACATGGACCTTTCATGGATGGCCTAAACACACTCTGGGGACAACGTGAGATGTTGTCCCTGTTCAGGCACTTCAACAGCTCCTGCTTCTACCTGTGCCGATTGCATAGTAGCAAGAGGCTCTTGATGGATGCTAAACGATTGCGCCTCCTACTCTGCACGTTACTTGGGAGACACTGGCCTCTACCTCTTCTTGGTTGCTTGGACACACCTTGAGATGGTCCTTCTTGTTGTCAATGTTTAGGGGCCACCTGCAATCACATGGGGCCGATCATTAGTAAGGTTGTTTACAAAATTTGAGTTATACCTTACTTCTTGCCTTAATGAGTTTTTTTCTTATTTCACGTGATTCAGAGTTAAGAAATTTTGTGAAAATATCCCCTAAAAGTTTTAATATTGGACCTAATTTGATTAGGTGGCTTCAACATTTGATTTCCTGTAGGTGAGGAGATAAGATTGTTTTTGGCAATATGTTTATCATTTTTATAATCAATTACCTTTTATAGTATCCTTTGAGCGATGATGAATTTCAAAAAATTTATGCATGATTTGGAGTATACCCTTCCCCCACGACTAAGCTAAACACTCCAGGTTCAGGTAGGTTCGATCGAAATGAGAATTGGAGCGCTAGTGAGTGAGTTATGGCTAGTTGACTAAGAGGTGTGCAAGTCACAATTCGTGGAAGAAAATTTGAAAAACTCCCCCCACGTGAATAGTTGAGACTAATGTTGATGTGCGTGGTGGGGGAGGGGGGGATCCATATATATAGTTTTTGTTGATGCGATATTGCGTACCCGATAGTGCAGCCCCGCTATCGTGTTGGACCTGATATCAGGTACTCGATATTGCGGCCTATTTAAAATATGGTACTTAGAAAAATTGATGAATTTTTGAAATTTCAAGGCTAAAAACAAAGGATTTGAGGTCAATGTGAATAGTCCAGGGTATTGTTAAATAGACCAAAAGGCACAAAAAGTATAATGGGGTAGGATTTGATGATGAAATTCATAAGTTGGCTGAGGAAAAGGGACATGTTTTGGTACATAGGAACAATTAAACCGGAAGGATGATAAGGGAAAGAATACTGTTGGTCATGTAGTACTCGGAGGGTATAAAATGATGTGATGATGTGCAACAAGTACAAATTACAAAAGTCACGCAAGTGGGTCCTCCCCAAAGAAGCTTCCAACCTATAATGACCTTGCATAACCACACCTTAAAATGTCCATAGGCACTAGAAGAGTTAAGTGTAATCTACAATAGTTCCAAAAAACACACACATGTAGATACCACTATGATGAGGTATGAATTCAATGCTACATAAGACACGAGTGACAAATACATGAACAGCGAGATGAGGTGAATTATAGAAGGGATTGCAAAGATTGGGACATGATGCAACTAACCCAGGGCATAATGAATCTTGAGTGTAGGGCATGATTAATGTGTCATTAACCTGTCGCTCCAAAATCAAGACCAAGTCCATCCTCCGATCAGTGACATCTCATTGCTTCATTCAATGATGGAAAACCATAAGAGCATCATGACAGCAAGGCGTATGATCACTTGATTTTTTGTTCAAGGGAGGAGTGATCTGGAATTTCTTTACAACACATTTGTTTTTGTTTGGCTACTTTGGCACACTTTCTCTTCTCTTTCTTTTTTTTTTATGCATAATCTAAAGAAGTTGCCTATGTTCAGGCATGGGTGCATGTCTTTCCAGTGGGACCCCCCTAGAATAGCATTGGGTTTCTTTATTGGGTGCCTATAATACTCTTACTCCCATTTTTCATTAGATCTATAAGGATCTTAGTACAACTAGGCTACATGGTAACTCCTACAGATGTCACCAAAGAGAATCCACAAGTCCCCTTGATGTCACACCCTGGCCATTTCCTCTTGGTCCATTCTTCTTTGCTCTAGGTATAATGAGCACAAAATTACTTTAAGTTTTAATGTTGTCAAGAATATCATCGTACCCAGAGTAGAACCTCTTATTAATAGAATGGTTGGGTGGATGTGATGGGCTCATTGTCTAAGTAATTAGTTACCTGAGACTTGATAGCATAGAACAATAGCTTAACCAACAAGTCACATGAGTGTTTTATTCATAAATGAGATTACTCATAAAAAGATAAAAAGAAAAAAACAATAAATAAAAAGATAAAGCAACAAATTGAAAAATGAAAAATTGGAAAAAAAAATTGTAAAATTAAAGAAAAGGAAAAATATATATTAATTCTGCTTGTTAGAATGGGGGATATCCCCCATGACTAAACCTTTGATCATGGTAAGAATTAATAAATAGAAAGTGTACATCCATGCATGTTGAAAATGTTGGGATTGATCATATCCCAACCATTTGGTGTCTTTTAATGTGGTGGTTGGAATGTACCCATATTGGGGTTCACACACTTGACCATAATAAACATAGTGGGGTAGGTTATATGATGGGGTCATGGGATAAGAAGCTATCCCACTATGGCACCCTTGATCGTAAGATGGCATGCAAGGATCAATGTGTCCCCCCTTGGAGGTTATATTCATTAGGCTGCATAGTTGTTGGAGTATTGATTGGTGGCCCTGATAAGGTAACACGAGGTGTTGAGTTCAAGGAGAAGGATGCATCGCAGCGTTGAACTTGTGTTGGATTGGAAGATGTAGTGGGTTCAGAATCGTGTTGCTTCTTTCTACGGCCATGCTTAAAGAAAGGGTGCTTTTGAGTACTTCCATTGTTGTTGATAGTAGTAGCGCAAGTAGCATTCATAGGTTGGTGCTGTGGTGCAAAACCTTCTAGTACAATTGGTGGCGATGTAGAAGGAGGTGAAGGATGAGAACATTGTTGAGGTACATGAGGTGGTGACATTGTCGGAGAGGGTATGAATGGATAGTATTCCGAAGAATGATAATTATGAGGTGAAGTAGAGGATGATGATCCAGTTGGAGAACTAGGGTGTTGAACATAGTAAGCATTCAGTGTTGGGACATACAAAGGATATGGTCGGGTTGGCGATGGCCTCCCCCACGACTGGGGCTTTTACCATTGTGGTTGAACCTGATATTTCTGTATGAAATTTGGATGTAACATTCCTTCCCAATGCTCATGTGAATGTGACAAAACTAGGCATTGGCCTTTGGGGTGATCATACAGACAGATGTTGCATTGATATGTGAAGTTGACAATTGAGTTCTTATTCTTATTATCTTCTACCCTTTGTTCTGATTGTTGAGTGGTGTCCTGTCCCATTTCTTGATTTGGCATAGTTGTACCTCTACTATTGTTAGCATATTCTCCATATTTTTCGTGCACCCATTCCGTCATCTTATTAATCTTTGCCTCAATTTCATCTAGTGATTGTTACATTGGCAAAGGTAAAAACAGTTGCACTTCCTCAAGGTGAGTTGATTTCTCCTCTTTATGGTTATGGACGTTTGCTAATTCAAGATTTTGGTCCCATTGAGAGTTTTTAACATTCTCCCATTTAGCCATTTCTCCTTCTTCTTTTGCTACTTGCTTAATAAGCTCTTGGAGTTGATGGGTTTGTAGCTCATATAGTTGACCTCAAGCATACATCCCTAAGGCCTCCCTTGTTTCATTACGAAGCCCATCCATGATGTGATACATTAGCCTTTCCTCAGAGAATCCATGGCCTAGGAAATTATTTAATAATGCATAATATCTTTCTAAGGCCATGTCCAAGGGTTCATGTTGCCCTTTTTTCCATTCTTGGATTTGTTTCCTCAAGGCTGACACTCTGGCATAGGTTTGATATCGTTCAGTAAAGAGTTCTACCATTATCTGCCAATGTCAAATTTATTTTAGTCTTAAGGACCTATACCATACTTTTTCTTGGTCAACGAGTGTTAGAGGAAAGAGCTTAAGTTTTTTCCATCCATTATCAATATTTTTCCATACACAGGCATCATGGAAAGCTTGTATATGCTATTGCGGATCTAAATCATAGCCTCCTATGAACTTGGGAAAGTTGTTTAAATCAAGCCTGGGTAGACAACTTTCTTTGCAATGCCTGGAGGATATTCGAACGACCTCTTGTATATGCATTAGGCTCGTAGTGGCCAGCAAGGGTTCATCATCACTAGGAAGATTATGAGTTTATGAGTTGAGATGATGTTGTCCTTATTCATGTTGGCATTCTTGATTTTCTTTGTGAGATCGATTTTTAGTTCTATGTCAATCCCTTGAGAGATAGTCATCCATGTCACAATTTGACGTTGAAGGAGTAGAGGAAGAGAAAGAACTGAAAAACTTGTCCTAACATTTGTAAGTTTCCAATCATTCTCTAACAGATTCTTGTTAGTTATTGAGAAGGTCCTAGGCCTTTCGAGCCTCCTCATTCTATGGGCTATCCCCTCCTTGCTAAAGGTGTCAGAGTTGGGTGACACGAATTCTTGAGTATCATTGGGATACTCATGAACATATGGAACTCCTACATAAAGTTAAGTACTCCAAACTTTGTCTTCATCATATAATTCGTTGATTCTCCAATGAATTGCCTCACTAGTTGTGGAGTGAGCATAGTCTTGTGAGAGAGACATTGTTGTGAGTGATGTGTGACTTAATTGAATTTAATTTAATTTATTTTCTAAAGGATATATCATTAATATTCATTACAATGATCTTGTACGATATAACTAATCTAAATAACTAACATTGTCCCCTACAATAGTGCCAATGATGAGTGGCGAGGTATCCCTACACTCAACCATACAAATATGAGCGTTCACGCACGATCCAGTCGAACTCTGCAGATGGGCTAGTGGTGGTATCTAGATAGTTACTCATTGATCACAGTTCACTATCTTCCCACCTAGACTAGTATTTGCTTTGTCACGTATGGTTTAGTCTAGAGTGAGGTGAATGATGTGGTCCTAGACTAGTGCTACTCCTAGAGGCAATGGAAAGTAACTTTATTTTAACTAAGAGGGAAAGGGTGAAGAGAGTCTAAGCTAGCCTAAGTGCAATGAGCATCCATTCTTAATCATCTCTACACATCTTGGACCTTGTGTACTACCACTGGGATTACCAAGTGCATGTCCTAGGTACACTATTGGGATACCAAGTAGTTGCACTTAAATGCTTGTGATTAAGTCGTACTCATTCTACATTTACTAACAAGGGTAGGAGATGAGGGTAGAGAAATATTAATTACGAAAGCGATAAATAACAATTAAAATTAAAGTAAGTGAATGCTGCAATGATGAAGTAATCTAGATCTTTATTTCCAATCATGTATGTGTCCAAGTACGTCACACTCAAATAAAGGTGCCGTACAATTACAATCATCACACTATGGGCATGCATTGGGGAAAAGTGTTGAGAAGAACTAGAAATGAAAACTAACTTCTAACTGATCTACTGACTTTCGACTCCTTGCTCCTACATGTGTATTTATATGCCTGCATAGGAGTCACGATATTATGTATCTGATATCGTAGGCTAGGCAGCGATATCATGTGCTTGATATCATGGATTCGGTATCGCGTACCCGATATCATGGATCCGATATCGCGGGTCTGATATTGAAGCCTAATGAATCATGATTCATCAGTAATAGATTGCTATGATAGTATTACAATTAGTATTTTTCTTTGATAAAAGTAAAAACTAAATGAAGTTAATTTATAAATAATATAAGCAACAATGGTCATCATCAACTCATTAGTAACATTATCATCTTTATCTTTATTAGATTTTGCAACATTATCAGTATCATCTCTTTCTTTTTTATGGACCCTCCTTCACCCATTTAGCAGTATCTATTAAGAGGAGGCAATGTTGTACCCTTTTTTCTCATCTAATCTTCTCAGTCATGGAGAAGTTTGGGCACTCTATATGTATCAACAACATCTAGTTTAAGCCTTCTTTAATGCATTCAAAAATGTTTCAACCTATTTTAGTATCTTCTCAACTCTTCTTCAAATCCAATGCTATGAGTGATATCTTGCATTAGTCCTTGTGTCAACATCATCAACTTTGTAGCACCTAAAAACTTTAGTTGTTGAAAAATAAAAAAATTTGAGGCACATATAGCTTTAATCTTGGATCCCAAGGGCCTTCCTAAAAAATAGGTTCCAATGTGTCTTGGACAATTCAACAGATCACCTAGGGACTTATAAAGTGTAAATGGGAGTAATGTAAAATGAAAATAATGTAGATTTGATATAAAAATAATGCACAAAAGAAGAAGAAGAAAAGAAATGTAAACTAACTTGCACAACAAATGAAACTTTAAACTTTATTATAAAAATAAAGAGGGTCCAGAAATGTGTACAAGGGGTGCCTGAGGATGCAAATGGGATTCACTTCAATGGTGCTTGGAATCTATTAAAGCAAGTAGCCTTGGATGCCATAGTTAGGTGCATAATCTAAATGCTCCATAACTCCTGAAAATGTGAAAACTTGCTACAATCCTTACTAAATCTATAGCATTAGTGATGCAAGGGGATGAGATGTGTGGGGGCTTTGGGCTACAAATAAGAGCCACACTGGGAGTCTTGATGCCCAAGTTGATCAATGTTGGTGCAAGACCATACACAATCTTAGGGGCATAAAAAGGGTTACAATGGCTATGGGTTCCATGTTCAAATTTTCCAAAAGCTTTATATTTGCAAGGGATTTTCAAAGTTGTGGGATTAAAAAATGGTGGAGCACCTCCATGGTGCACAAGTTTGGGTTATATAGGTTTTATGTCCATAAATTATGCTACAAATTTTTGCCTAATTGCTGACAGATTAATGTCACGTGTAGGTGTGGCAGGTGTCTATGTATGGTAAGTTTTGATACCCCCAAGGTACCAAAACCATTCTAGTTACCAAAAATATTAAATAGGAATTTTACCCACATTGGCCTTCTAAGAGCAACACTAGGGTGCAAGAACCACACTAGGGGTATGATACCCATGCTAGGGGTATAACACCAATGTTGGAGGTACAACATCCACGTTGGGGGTATAACACCCATGTTGGGGGTATGACACCCACGCTGGGGGTATAACACCCACGTTGGGGTTATTGGGGCCACGTTGGAGCAACGTTGGGGGAAGGAAGGAGCAATGCTCAAGATGCAAGAGTTATACCCCACAAGACTAAGCATAGGTGATGTTATACACCCCCACCTCCCCCCCCCCTCTACCCCTACCCCACACCCCACCCACCCACAAATGTTTTCAATGTAGCAAAGGTCATACCCCCCATTAAAGCCATGAAAATACCAATTTTGGCAATCCAAAAGGCATTTTAACCCTTCTGATCCCTACCCCAAGCCAAAATATGGACATAATATGAATTTTTCCACTTGGGGTTGAGGCCTTGACCACTCATGAGGCATTTCTCAACCCTAAAGGCTAAAGTATGTGAAATTGCATCTCATGGATTACAATCTTCACATTTTACAATGAAATTTTAGCCTCAGGTTTCATGGGGTGAGATTTACAATGCAAATGGATTACAACATGAGTTTTCTTGGTGGTGTTTCATTGGTCCCTCTTTGTTGGTGTCTTGAGGATTGACTTGAGAGGCATTGACAAAAAATACAAAACACCACTGCAGATCCATCACCAACGTTTCCTCTATGTGCTTGATTTAATAATGTCAAACCATGCCAAAGAGTGCTTATGATGATGGGATAGGGTTAGGATGAGGTGATAATATTTGTAGGTTATGTTTGGTCATGAGGGTTAATAATGAGCACCATAGGTTGACATCATGGCTATGATATGACATTAACATGTTGGTTAATCAATAAGTCTTCACACTTCCCATTTTGAAGTGTTGGCCACTCGATAATGTGTTTGAGTGCATGTAGACTTCATGTGATTATTGGCCTATTCATCTCTTAATTTGGTAAAATTACTAAGGCTCCTCTGTTCATAACCATACACATAGGGTAGTTCAAATTTCATTGAGTGCATGTAGACTTCATGTGATTGTTGGCCTATTCATCTCTTAATTTTATCAATCAATAAGTCTTCACGCTTTCCATTTTGAAGTGTTGGTCACTCGTTTTTGTGTTCAAGGAAAAAACACTTCACTCCAAGGTTTCTTTGGTCATTAGGATTCTCCTTTTGCATGTTTAGAGTCATCAACTTGTCTCTTTTGATCTTCATTGGCCATTCAACTTCTTGGAAATTTTCTTCGCCTAATTTTTTGTGGGATGAAACCTTCATTGGGTTTCATTGCTAAGGTTAGGTTTATTTGGTTTTCCCATTGAATGAGATGTGTTACATTTGACAGACTTAATAGTGGAGCATGACAAAGGAAATGTCTTCTGGCTATAACACATGAGTGTCAAACATAGGTCATCATTTTTGTTTAAAGGTAAGGAAGGTTATTATCAGGCTATTGTTTTGGGCTCAAGGAATGATAATGAAAATGACGTGAAGTAAGCACTCTTGGTAGGACAAGACAAACTCATCAAATATTGGGCATTGAGGTCACATGGTGACTTGCTACTATAATGAGTTGCACCTCCATGATAACTTTAGGCTTCATCTTGCAAGCACAACTCCAAGAGGACAAGAAAACCAAGTAAAGAAAACATGTTATTACAGTACAATGCATAAGGCCATATAAAATGTTTAGCAAACCAGGCTATCCAAGGTCACAATTGGTACACCCAAAAGGGATCTACATCAATGCATTACAACTATTACAAAGTTCTTTAGTCCATTTGTTGTGCAAAAAGGGATAAAGAAAAGAATGTTGGCTCACTTGTTACTAGTCATTGTGGTCATGGATTCCATTGTTGATATTTGTAGAGAAGACGTGTTAGAGATAATAAGGCTTTATATAGGAATGTTTGACTAGATTGGACAACTCATTCCCATCCATGTTTGCTATTCTTTGATCCTGCATATCAAGCATAAGTACATTATGTGGCCCTTGGGTAAAAATACATAAATAATGCCAAAATGATATAAAATACCTTAGCAATTATGAAAAAACATGTTATTTCATGGTTAAATAAGGTGTGAACAAGGCCAACCAAGGCTATAAGAGATAGGTGAAGACAAATAAAATGGAACAAAGGCAAAATAAAGGTCAAAACATGTTGAGGCACCATGAAACTATGAATAATAAGGTCAAATATGATCAACTGAGGTTACATTTTTGCCAATTTTAGGCCTTGGCAAGCCAAGGGTCAGTTTAAGGCCTTGGCAGGGCATGTTGCAAATTTACGGCCCTAGTAGGCCATAGTTACATGGTGTCAAATGATAGTAAAGAATGGTCAAACCCCATCACCTAACACCAATCAAAGGCTAAGAAAGGTCAACAGAGGCCATATTAGAGAGAACAAAGGTAAATATGGTAAAATTGAAGTTATGTAGAGGCTACATAAGGTCAACTAATGATAATAAAGGTCAACAAATGCAAAACAAGTTAAAACACCATGAAACAAGGCCAAATCAAGCAAAGTGAAATACATATGGTAAAACATGATCAATATTGGTAAAACAGAATTAAATTTTACTAGTTTTAGGCCTTAGTAGGCCATGGCATGAGGCTATAAGGTTGATAGGTGAATTTGGGTACTTATTGAGCCTATTTTAAGGCTTTTGGGATAAAAAAATCAAGGTTTTTTGGATAACCATGTTGGCCAATGTTTGGGGGGGGGGGGGGGGGGGGGGNCACCCCCAATGTGGATGAAATGATCAAATGGCTTCCTAGGTTTGTCTTGAGTAGTTTTCGACTCCCAATGGCTTACATGGTCAACACAGTGAACTAGGGAAGGAAATGGATCAATTATGACATCGATTTCAGCCTTTGGAAACCTTCGTTGAGGCTTAGAGCAACAATGGCTAGCATGACTACCCAGAAAAATAGGTTTCATGGCATTTAGAGGATCGAAATTGAGGTTTTATGATCTTCCCAATGCAATGTAGGGCCATAATAGTTAAGATTGGTTACTTTGGAGGTCAAAATTAGCAAAAAAGTAGGTCTTAAAGTCATACCCCCCTAGAGTCACTTTGGTCAGCATGGATGGAAGGGGTCTCAATGTGGAAGATCTACATATGGGCTATTATAGGGTCAAACATGATCAATTTGCAGCTAAAGCTAGGGTTTTGCAGTTGTTTGCTTGCTAGTCAAGTCTTGAGGCCATAAGGGATGTTATGTGTCTAAGATCATGTTGGAAGCCCCATCCACATTGGCCAGCATGGCTTAGTATGAATAATCTTGCTTTTTTACTTTGTGATGATTACAAAGGTAAATTGACCAAGTTTTCAGGCTTATGGAGTTTCTAGTAGTGATACTTGAGGTTTTGGCTCAAAATTGGCTAGGTTTGATGGTTGTTTAAGGTAGGGCATGGTTATGTCCCCCTGAGCATTGCTCCAACATGGATGAGTGGGTCTGGTGGATTTTGATGATTAAAATAAGGTTGAAAGTTTTTCCATTCAAGGCTTTGAGGTCCTAGGCTCTACTAGGAGAGGTTTTAGGCTTTTGGGGGTGTTGAAGTACTGCCAAAAGTGGTAAGGAAACTTACCCATGCTAGGACCATGTTGCCTAGCATGGCTTAGGCCTTCCCTAATGTGGATACCTTAAGATATCAAGTTTTGAAAAGTTTTGATAGTAAATTGACCATGCATGTGAGCTCCCAAGGTTGCTAGTTGATGAGTGGTGAGGTACCCCTATGCCCAACCATATGAATCACAAGCGTTCATGTGCAATCTAGTTAAATTTCATAGACCTTAAGTTCTTAAGTACACTAGTTTCAAGGAAGTGAAATCTAATTGGAAAAATTATTGTCTTTTCAATTCCACTTGTGAGGTACAAGTATATGGTTAAGTGCAACTGAGCTATGTGATTTTTATCATTTTATATTTTAGAAGTTTAATTTCCTAGAACCAGAATGAAAGGTAGAGTAATTTAAGATCAAAATAATCTACCACCTAGCTAGCCTAACACAAGTACATGTTTCCACTCTCCAAATACATCGTGAACACATATAGTGTTGTTGGGTTGCCAAACATTAAGTGTTGCTGGGTTACCAAGCATTACACATGATGAGTGGCAAGGTACCCCTACACTCAACCATACGAAACGAGCGTAGCACGCGTGATCCGATCAAACTCCATAGACTAAATGCCTAAACGCCCCATGGAGCACTTAGGGTTAATCATTCGTTGTCTTCCCAGACTTACTTGTTGTTGTCACAGTGTATGGTTAAGTAAGTCCGAGGTATATGATTTTTTTGGTCTTTTATGATTTTATCTCCTATGCTAAAGGGTGAAATGTTGAGAAACTAACTAACTCTAACTAAGTTCCTAAGTCTAAATTAACTAGCGTCAGCATCTGTTCCCACTTACCGTACACACCCTGAACTATGCAACTGTGGCTACCAAACGCTAATCGTTACAGGGATCACCACATGTAACGCACGTGCTTGAAGTGGTTGTACTGAGGCACCTAATTAGCCAAAGCGTGATGAGCAGCCAATTCCTTGACTAGCTGTACACATCCGTAGATGCTCGTAATCAAGTCGTACTCATCCCACATTCTAGGAGACAAGGGTGAGAGAATCTAATTGCGATGAGTAGCCGATTCCTTGGTTAGCCGTACACATTCGTCAATGCTCGTAACCAAGTCGTACTCATGCCACACTAATGCATGTAATAAATAACAGGTAGGAAATAATAGATAATAAACCTATTCCATGCACTACAAGGTTTATCCACAAAGCTCGTCTTTATTGCCGTACACAACTTGCGTTCAGGTACAAAGTTACTCGAATAAAGATCCGTTCACTTGGGGACTCCTACTATGGGCACATGGAAAATATTCTATCTTTGGAGTGATTAAACTGCCAGAGATTCACTACTTCTAGCCTAGGATGAGAAATGAGGGGAGTGCTACCTCTTATTTATAGATTTGGCAGCAGACCGCGATATCGCGTATGCGATATCGCAAGGGACGACACGATATCGTGATGGCCGTGATATCGTGTCTCATCATACCCCCATGACTAAATGAAAACTCGTCCTCGAGTTCCTTACAATAATATCAGATAGGTATGGAATTATTGAGGGGAATGGAACTAATGGGATGACATGTGAACGTATCATTATTACAAGACTTGACAAAACTGATGTTCATGACAAAAAGGGTGAACACCTTACTACAATGACATCAGGCCTTTGTTTGCAGTTAAGAAAGAGAGAGAGAAAGAAGTGTTGCTACTGCCAACGCCAAGATTGCGCCTTCGTTGTCCATCCATAACTATGCCATTGATCTTGCTTCTTGCATAGCTACTTCAACGCTGCTCCATTCCAAGTGTTTGTTCCAGATCCAATTTGTTGTTGCATGTCTGCCATCTGCACACACAACACAATTGTATATTAGCAAGGGTAATTGAATCATCATGTAATTGATACCTTGCTTCGATGTAAACTCATTGGCTAGGTTGTGGTATGGCTGATATGGATCTAGGAATATGTTACTGATGACTACTGAAGCTGTAGGGGTTAGGAAGAAAATCAAAACTTTCGGGGCTAGGAGAAAATAGAAAAAATTAGGCCCCGTACCTGCATGACTAATCGCAAACCTCCAGTAGCTTTAGAATGGAGAAGGAAAGGAGTAAGAAAGATAGAGAAAAAGGGAAAACTATGGCATCAATGAAATGGATGTCAAGATGGAAATGAACAAAATAAAATTAATTGCAAAATATTAAGGGAAAGAAGTTAACTAATGCTCCAAATAGGAATGTCAGTGGGTCCTCCCCAAAGCAGGCTGATGTCCTTAATGCCCTGACAAACCCACATTCAAAGAGTTTGTAGGCTCAAGAAATGTCCTTTGGAACAAGAGTTAAAGTCTTAACTGTAAGAGTTTACCAAAAAGAAAATAATGCATCTACCAAAATATATACACTAATGATACAACTGGCAGTGAGGTGAATAATGGAGAGAAGGGCAGAGAGAAGAGAATGGAATGGAATCCCAAGAACAAGATGGTGTATAGCCCCTTGTGTGTCTTATGATCAATGTGACTTAGCAAGTCTCATTCCAACTCCGACCTCAAACCAACCACATCTAGTGACTTCGCATCAATGCATTCGGTTAAACCATCTACTTGGGTAACAAGAATGCATGCTCCAAGAGTCACCACCATTCCGATGAAACAAAGGAGAGAATGGAAAGCGAGAAGGGCCTTAGTTAGAGAGAACACTTTTGGTTCCATAACCAGTGCTTGTGCCCAAGTTTATTCGTCTAAGAGGTGTGCTTTGAATTCTCACTTGGTTTTTTTTTTTGTGTTTTGTGTTTTTATGAGTGAGAACCACACCATGGAAAGACTTCTTATTTTTATTGTCTCAGCTTCTGATAATTGGGTAACATCGGAATGACAAGAAAACTTAAGAAGAAACATTCAAGCACCCAAGAGAATGACCAACACAAAAGCATCAAGTCCCTCTGAAGTCACACCCTTTTCAATCCATGAGTCCTTCCTTAGTTTGAGAAATACCCAGTCACCGATTTGTTAAAGTTCTTATTAAGAAGGGGACTGTACATTTCCAAGCCAAGAGAAACCATAGAAATTGGTGAATGGATGGATAAAGTGGTCTCATTGCCTGCCATATCAAAAGAAACATACCTTAGTATCAACATTGTGACTTAAAGGTAAAAACCAAACATTAGCAATCAATATGAAAATAGTTCATACCATCATGAAGAACGCTTATTATGGGACAAAATTACAAGGTGGATCACACACACACACACACAAATTTGAGAAAGTATAACGATGTTGTAAAATAAAAACTAGAAAAGTTAAAGAAATTTGTAAAACAAAAATAAGAAAAGTTAAAGTAATTTGTAAAACAAAAACGTGTAAAACAAAAATTTTGTAAAACAAAAATGTGTAAAACAAAAACTTTGTAAAACAAAAACATGTAAAACAAAAACTTAAAAGAACTGAGGGCCCCATATGATTAGCATAGGTGGCCATCTCCCCCATGACTGAGTTGTAAGGGAGAGATCCGAAATAATGAGCGTTTGTTTGAATTTTTAAGAAGTGCCCAACTTCTCCTAATTGATGATCTTAGGTTGAGGGGTGGAAGTTGGAGATGCTCATATTTCAATGTGTCTATGCCTTCATTGTTGGCATGGGTTTCCTCAGTTCATTCCATGCACATTTTTCTGCTCCTTCTAGCTATCAACCATGGGTGTCTACTACTTCTTGTGTTGTTGCTACATATAGGCATCTTTGGTTCAAAGTTTCGTGGGCACACCTGTTACATGGAGGCATTTCCTCCATGTCATCACCTGATGAATCACTGTATGTGATGCATGGAACTTTCCTCTTCTCGATCTTTCCACAAATGTTTATCTTGGAAATTTCCAAGGAAAGATCGTGGATCCTAAGGCATGCATCTACTATACTAAGCCATGCCCTTCCCATTATAATTGGGAAGTCCCCTTCGTTGTTGTTAACTTCAATCACTAGGAAATCAGCTGGGTTAGACCAATCACACATAGTGGTAATGATGTCTTTCACCAATCCCAAGGGAATGGTGATGGACTGGTCTACCAGCTTTAGTTGAATGTTGCTCTTCTTAAGTTGGGGTAGGTTCCAAGCATGATACATCTCTCGTGAAATTAAGTTGACTCCAGAACCTAAGTCAAGAAGAGCCCTATGTGGTTTATTTTCGATGATCTGCAAATAGATTAAGGGGCTCCCAGGGCTAGTTAGTTTCCTGGGAAGGTGGCCTACCTTGATCCAGTCGGTTACGGTATGCGTTAACATAACCATATGCGTTACGCTCTATTGGATTGAAGGGTTCTCTGAAGTGTTAGATGGTGATGGAGGAGTGTACATGTCATCAACCGCTTATTGTTGCAAGAGTTTGTCTAGGCTTTTGGTTCTAAAGTAAGGTCTTCTCTTTTTACAATTGTCAGAACCAGCAGCAGGTTGGATATTTACAGCTCTCGCAGTGTGATGTTGCTGCGGTTGAGGAGGAAGTTTCCCTTGCATTGTTGGAGCAGGAGGTGTTATGGGAACTACTTGTGGTGGAAGAGGTGCAGATGGATTAGGAGGATGGAATGAGTGTGAGATGTCTCCCGGAGGAGAAGGAGTCCTTTTGAAGTACTCTCAAACTTGGTAGTGATGGTTGGGGGTTGCGTGACCCATAGAGTCACTTGGAGAAATTGGTTGCTACACATAATAACCATAAGGATTGGGCCATCAGTAAGGGTACTATTGTGTTGGTGGTGGCATCCCCCATGAATGTGGGTATCGCCACTACTGATGCTATCCGATGGGTTGTGGTGGAGCTCCACTTGGATAATACGTTAAGGGTTGGTGGAACTGCCTTGGGTTACCTTGTGGATAAGGTAACCTTCGGGGTGTTTGCCGTTGGTTGAGTCTTGGACTAAGTGCATACACCCCAGACTCCTGTAGATGTGAGATGATGGGGCAACATTCCTTAAGATGGTCATAATGGTAGATCTCACATCCACCGTCATCGTCTGAATCAGAGTCCTCAGCCACATTGGAGTTAGTGATTTTTCCCTTACCCTTGTTATGTGCAGGGCCTAAATCTCTCCACTTTTTCTTACCTTTGTCACTACTTTGTTCTACCTTATACTCTTCTACAATTTTCAAGACTATTTCAATTCTTGAGTCTAAGAAATCCCACATTTGGTCTACTTTGGCCGATACCTCAGTTATTAATTTTTGGATCAGCAAAGTTTTCCGATTCACCAACTCTTCGATTGGTGACTCATCCTCTTCATCACAAAATTTCACTCCCTTCTTTCGAAGGGAGGGATAATAGTTATACTCTTATGCACTTTCCCTTTTGCATAGCTCACCCTCTTCGTTTGCTACTTGCTCCAACAAGCTACATACTTCATGGGCTCTAAGTTGTGAGAGTCTCGCTTGGGCATAAGTTCCAAGGGTTCTTCTAGTTTTATTCCTTAGCCCATCCACGATGTGGCAAAGTTGATCTCGCTGAGCGTACCCATGGTCCGGGCAACGATGTAACAATGTGTAATAGCAGGCCATGGTAGCATCCAAGGATTTGTGTGTACCTTGCTTCTAGCCTTGGATCTGCTTACGCAAATCGGACACTCTGGAGTACGTTTGATACTTCTCGTTGAATAATTCTAGCATCGTACTCCACCTCCTGATGGTTTCCAGTTCTAAGGACCAGTACCAACTCTCTGCTTCTTTAGTGAGTATCCTTGGAAACAACTTAACTTTTTGCCACTTATTTTCTATATTCTGCAAGGCGCAGGCATCATGGAATGCCTATAAACGATTTTGCGGATTAGCATTGTATCCCCCTTCAAATCGTGGGATATTGTTTTTGTCTAATTGTTTGATCTGGCTATCCTTTAAATGCCTTGTGGGAATCCTAACTACCTCCGTGATGTCAAGCATACTTTGGGTTGTGGGTAGGGGCTCGTCATGATCGTCTCTTTCATGGTGCCTGCGATGTCTTCGTCATTCCCTACTCTCCCTACGTCCTTGCCTTTGTCCTATCTCTCGACCTTCCTGTCGAGGTCTTTCATCCTTTTTACTTTTATCCTCACCTTTGTGTTCATGGTGGCTACACCCAGACATGGAAGGAGAGGATGAGTGATGTGAAGAAGGGGAAGAAGAAGGGGAACCATTGCCATGACGATGTTTCTTACCTTCTCTTCGATTGCTATGGCCCCGATCGTGGTGACAANGGATCGTCTCTTTCATGGTGCCTGCGATGTCTTCGTCATTCCCTACTCTCCCTACGTCCTTACCTTTGTCCTATCTCTCGACCTTCCTGTCGAGGTCTTTCATCCTTTTTACTTTTATCCTCACCTTTGTGTTCATGGTGGCTACACCCAGACATGGAAGGAGAGGATGAGTGATGTGAAGAAGGGGAAGAAGAAGGGGAACCATTGTCATGACGATGTTTCTTACCTTCTCTTCGATTGCTATGGCCCCGATCGTGGTGACAATCTAAGTGCCTGTCCTTAGCATGAGTGGTTGTTCCCTCTGTGAACAGCTGGTGTTCACGGGCATCAAAACCAGGGATATGTATCGTTGATCGTAGGTTCTGATACTCATCCTCCTCACCATCGTTAGGAGGGGGAACATCCTTTGCTAAAGAACCCATGATAAAGGGTTCCTTGTCTTCTATTTCGCTAAGGACATGTGGGATCTTGCCCTTCAACAGTGCATGTTGACTCTCCTACCTTAAGTCTCTTATACGTTGGGCATCTGTGGGATAATAATCCCTCATGTCAAAATCCTTCGCAACGTATTCAGCATATAGCTCGGTCATGCCTATCTATGCCAAGGCATGGAAAAGCATGTGAGAGATTGATCGATCTGGGGGTAACATAATGTTACCTTGCATGTCTCTCCACTGCAGTTGTCCGTCCTAATGGAGAACAAAGGTAAGATTAGAAATATACTCATCGGGATGAGTATATGTCATCTTATATTGTTTAGGACTTGGCTGATTTTGGTTATGTTTTTTATCTTGCCAACTTTCTCGTGTGTGGTCCTTAGGTGATGAGTTGCTCTTATGAGAAGAAGGCATTTTTTATCGGTGTGCTGATTTCACCATTATATAATTTTCTCTTTTGATTAACCTGAAGGTTTGTTAAGGCTCACAATGATGTGAGTGATATCCCTTATGTTCAATTCGGCGCACAAACACATAGTCCCCGGCAACGGCGCCAATGATGAGTGGCGAGGTACCCCTACACTCAACCATACAAAACGAGTGTAGCACGTGTGATCCGGTCAAACTCCATAGACTAAATGCCTAAACGCCCCATGGAGCACTTGGGGTTAATCATTCGTTGTCTTCCCAGACTTACTTGTTGTTGTCACGGTGTATGGTTAAGTAAGTCCGAGGTATATGATTTTTTTGGTCTTTTATGGTTTTATCTCCTATGCTAAAGGGTGAAGGGTTGAGAAACTAACTAACTCTAACTAAGGTCCTAAGTTTAAATTAACTAGCGTTAGCATCTGTTCCCACTTACCGTACACACCCTGAACTATGCAACTGTGG
>MNCI01012895.1:118130-148385 GCA_015680685.1 Gnetum montanum
ACTGCAAGGTTTATCCACAAAGCTTGTCTTTATTGCCATACACAACTTGCGTTCAGGTACAAAGCTACTCGAATAAAGATTTGTTCACTTGGGGACTCCTACTATGGGCACGTGGAAAATATTCTATCTCTGGAGTGATTAAACTGCCAGAGCTTCTCTACTTCTAGCCTAGGATGAGAAATGAGGGGAGTGCTACCTCTTATTTATAGATTTGGTGATGGACTACGATATTGCGTACGCGATATCGCAGGGGACGACGCGATATCGCGTACGCGATATCGCATGGGATGTGATATCGCGACGGCCACGATATCGCATACGCGATATCCCATGGGATGTGATATTGTGACGGCCGTGATATCGCATACGCGATATTGCGGTGCATGTGATATCACGTCTCATCAACACGTATGCTTAAAGAGGTTGTGCTTGTGTTCATTAATAATTGAAAATTAGTTGCGTAAGTAAAGTGTATTAAAGTAAAGTGCATGAATATTAAATGCATTAGAAGAAACATTAATCTATTCTTAGTGCTGTAAGGATTATCAAAAGGGTTCATTTTTTATTTCCATCACACTACTATGCTTAGGTACATCAGTGCTCAAACAAAGATTCATACACACTCAGATTCTTATTGTAGATACTCAAAAGATATTCTAACTCTAGAGAAAATAAATTTTAAGAGCTTCGCTATGCTATGACAAAAACTAATGAGAAATCGTGTGCCCAAGCACTATATTTATAGGCTGGCATATACCCCATGATATCAGATATTTGACATCGTGTCTTGGGATCCAATATCAAGTATCTAACATTGAGGCTTCAATATTGAATATTTGATATCAGAGTAAATCAAAACATGATTCATCATACCCCCATGATTTGAATGAAAATGTTTCCTTGAGTGAAGAAGAGAAGAAAAAAGTTCCTTAAAAAATATTGGGAAGGTATGGGATTATTGATTGACATGAAAATTGATTGCGATGGAATAGACAGACTCTAAGTGCATGAGTATAAAAAATTACAATTGTTTACAAAATTGGGTGTTCATGAAAAGAGAAGTGAACACCTTGGAAAAAACTGATATCCACTCCTCAGGCAGCTGAAGAGTGAGGAAGAAGATTCAACAATCATGAAGAGTCCTTGTCACTTGGTGCTATTATGGTTGCTTGCTTTGTGATAGTCCTGCTTCCAGTCTATGCATTTCATTCTTGCTTCCCATTGTAGTCATAACAAAATTGTGGATTAGTATGTAATGTGTAACATATAGCTTTGAAGTACCTTATCTCATTAGTGGTTACACTTGGCTAGGTTATGATTGTGATGGATTAATTTCAATAATAGTGTTAGTAGGAAGGTTGAAAAATATGGTGGAATGGATAAGTGATCCATTAGAAAATTTTGAAAAGTCCAAGCATAATAAAATACTTGAGGAGGGTTAAAGAAGTCACAACAAAGACAATAAAAATATTTCATTGAAGAACATTGTAAAGGTGTCCACAATAGGATGTCATTAATGGAGCAACCAAAAGGACCAAGTTGTGAGGATGTTTAAGGGTAAAGAACTTAACGAATCCAACTAAAAGATATGTAAGTGGATCCTCCCCAAAGTAAGCATAGACCTTTTATTGCCCTTGCATAACTTCAAACTAAGGAGTCTGTGGGCTCCATGGGTGATTAATGGTTACAAAAAGTTAAGTACAAAAACTTGGAAGAAACTACCTAAGAATTTGGACGCATCAAACCAAGACATTAAACAAGAACATGAAACTGGTAGTGAGGTGAGACATGGAAAGCATAGATGGATGAGAGAGAGTGGAATGGATTTCCTGATTAAGGTCACATGAAGTCTCTTGTGAAGTTTGTTGTTAAATGACTTGATAAAATCCATCTTTAGTCCAAACCAAAACCAACCATGTTCAGTGACTTTGCATTGCCATTATAAGACCGATTTATCCCCCTAAGATACAAGGAATAATCATTGTTTCTTATTAGAGAAGAAAAGAGAAGTAGGAAGTGAGGAAGAGCCTTAGTTAGAGGGGACCTTCAAGCATGGGTAACATTTCTCTCTAGTTCCATAACTAGTTCTTGTAGACTATTTATTTTGACTAAGGGATGTGCTTTGAATTCACATTGGTTTGTTTGTTTTTTTTTTCCTTTTTGAAGATGAGAACCACACCATGCAAAGACTTATTCAACTTCTAGTTGTTGGTCAACATGGAATGGTAAGAAATCCATGAAAACACACATGAACCCAAGTAAGTAGAAAGGCACAAAGAATATCGAATCCCCTTGAAGTCACACCCTATTTAAACCTTTGAATCCTTTCCAAATCTAGAAACCACCAAAGTCACAAATTCGTTAAAGTTTTATTAATGAAAAAGAGACTGTATATTTCCAAAATAAGAAAAACCATAGAGATTGTGAATGGGTGGATGTTGTGGGCTCACTACTTGTTTCATGAAAAAGAAACCATATCCTAGTTATTAGTAATAAAATTCAAAGCTAGAATCTAGACACCAACAATCAAATAACTAAATAGTACATACCACCATCAAGCAACAAATTACCACTGTGCCTGGCATTTATTAACAAAAAGTTGAAAAATCATACCAAAATAAAAGAAAGTCTAAAATATTTAAGAAATAGCAAATGTATTAATGATGATGTAAAATTTTTTTTGAAAAGATTAATAATGTAAAAACAAAAAGGTGTAAAATAAAGAATGTGCAAAACAAAAAGTTGTAAAAGTAACAAGGTGTAAAACAAAAATGTGAAAGACAAAAAGTGGAAAAATTGAGGAGCTGCTTATATAGTTAGCATGGATGGCCATCTTTCCCACAATTGAGTTGAAAGGATGAGATCCAAAATGTTAAGCATGGTTGTCCATCCAATGACGCATTTGTTTCATTAGCTAGCTTACACTCATGGAAAGTTTTAAATTGTTGTATGTTGACCAACTGTTTCTTGTTTGGCCTTTTAGGTTTGTAGATCATCATAGCCCTAGAAGGAAAAGTTTCATAAATTATATAAGGTCCTTCCCACAATGTCTAAAACTTAGTTCATTAAGCTACATGTGTGGGGCTCTAGTAGAGAACCTTATCTCCTAGTTGAAATTTGACTTTTCTAATTCTAAGGTCATGGTGCTTTTTGTTAAATGCCTTGTGCAACTCATTAGATGACAGTGCCACCAATTGGTTTTTGTCTAGCAAGTTGAGAGTCGTTAATCTTTGTTTTTGTGCTAAACTTAAGTTGAGGTCAAGGTCACAGGTTGTTGAAAGTGTACAGAGTTCAGATTGAATGGGAAGTGTTCGTAATTTTCTATACATCAACTCATAGGGATAATAGCTTATAGGAAGTCTCCATGTTGAGTGGGAGGTCCAGAGGTTATCATTGAGTTTCATGATCTAGTCTTTCCTATTTTTGCTAATAGTTCTTATTAGAATCTTTGTGATTTCCCTATTTGTAACCTCAACTTGACCATTGGCTTCAAGGTGGTAAGGTGTTATTAGTTTATGTTCAACCCCCAAGCGTTGCATGAGCTTCCAAAAGGTAGTGCATGTAAAGTGAGTTTCATTATCAAAAATTAATGCACATGGTATACCAAACTTGTTTACAATTTTTTGTTGTATAAACCAAGTAGAAATAGAAGATGTATAGTCGGTGATAGCTGCTACTTTTGCCCATTTCATACAATAGTCAACAGTGACTATGATGTATGCCCTTTCATTTGACATGGGCATGATGGGACCCATGAAATTGATGCCCTAGATGTTGAAGGGTTCTAGTGGTTGAATCCATTGTTGAGGTCCCTCCATTTGAGTAGTCATTCCACCATCTCATTGGTAGCATTCACAAGAGCGGACATATTGGTGAGCATCCATGAAGATTGTTGGCCAGTAGTACCCTGCCATTAGGATCTTAATGATCATGCATCTCCAAACATAGTGGCCTTCGCAAGGACCTTCATGAGGGTCTTAGAGAATGCATAGTTGATCAACATTAGGGACACATTAATGAACTAGGCCATTGGTGCATACCTTGTAGAGGTGTTCGTTAATCTCCATGAAGCATTTTTCTTGGTGAAGAAATTATTATTTCTTATAGTGGTCCAACCCTTGTGGCATCTCTTAGGTAAGAAGATAGGTGAGAATGCTATCATACCATTTAGGCTCATTGGGAAATTATTCAGTTATAGCCCTGACAAAGAGGAGTTCATTAAGAAAAAAATTAGATAATGGGCTTTCTTCTTCTTTGTTGTCCCATTGCAACTGAGACAAGTAATCAATGATCACATTTTCAATGCCCTTTTGATTTACCATCATAAAATTGAATTCCTCTAAGATCACTAGCCATCATATGACATGGGGGCTCACCATTGGCTTTTTTGTTAGGAAGTGAATGGTGCTATTGTTTGTATGCACAAACACCTTGTATTCAAGCACATAATTCCTGAACTTCTCTAGCGCAAACACCACTACCATCAATTCTTTTTTTGTGGCGGTGTAGTTTAGTTGTGCACCCACAATGCTTTGACTTGTGCAATGAATATAATATGGACATTTCTTGTCATCCATCTACATAAGCATAGCTCCTAGGACATAATTTGATGCATCCATCATGACATGAAATGATCTGGACCAATGGGGTGCTTGTAGAATTGGAGTTTATACAAGTTTATCCTTCAATTGCTGGAATGCTTTTTTAATTCAATGGTCTAGACAAATGATGCATCTTTTTTTGTTAACTTAATCAATGGTTTTGCAATCTTAGAGAAATTCTCTATGAATCACTGGTAGTAGCAAGTATGTCCAAGGAATGACCAAACATATTTGACAGTTTCTAGTTGGCAAGTAATTCCTTAGATGACCCTTATTTTCTTGGGGTCTACCTCAAGTCCTTCTTGTAATATTCTATACTTCAATATAATACCTTCCTAGGCCATTAGATGACTCTTTTGCTAATTAAGCCAAAGGTTTGTTTTCACACATCTTTTTAGCACTTGCTCAAATGTAGCTCCATAGGTGGAGAAGTCATCAATAAATACTTCCACACCACTACCTATTTGCTGTTGAAAAATGCTCAAGAATAGGTGTTAAAATGTAGCAGGGGCATTGCATAGACCAAATGGCATCTTGTGATATGCAAAAGTCCCCAAAGGACTTGTGATTGTTGTCTTGGCCTAGTCCTCTGGCGCGATCTAGATTTGGTTATAACCACTATAACCATCCAAAAAATTGTACTAACAATGCCTAGATATTGTGTCTAACACCTAATTAATGAATGAAAATGGAAAATGGTCCTTGAATGTTTTCATATTTAGTAGCCAAAAATCAATGCAGATCCACCACTTATCACCTTTCTTTGGCACTATTACAAGTGGACTAATCCACTCACTATCTACAATAGGATAGATGAACCCCATCTTGAGGAGTTGTTCAATTTTCTCCTTGATGATTTGCTTTAGTTTGGGGTTTAGTTGTCTTTGTGGCTACCACTTTGGCTTCATGGCCAAATCAGTGTATATATGATGTTGACATATCCTAGGATCAATCCCTGTAAATTTAGGATATGATTAACCAAAGGCTACCGATCATTTTCAACCACTTTTAACATCTTTTTCTATTTTGGAGTAAGATTTTCATTGATTATGATCAAATTTCCATTTTTTAAGAACACATGTTCCATGCCAGCTGCTAGCATTTTTAGTTCAAGGGGCTCTTGTTTAAAGTTTTTAGGAATTTTCAACTCTTCCTAGCAGGTATCATCATTGGCATCATTAGAGAGTTGGTGATAAACTTGCTCTAGTTCATCCATGCCTATGACATATGCACATGTTAAGCTCTTAGTCAATTTCATGCAAAGTGTGCTACTTTCATTATTAGCAATTAGCCACTGGGTGCCCTCTTGTTTAGTGGTTATTGCGTATAGACACTTGATGAGTGGCGAGGTACCCCTACACTCAACCATACGAATACGAGCATTACACGCACGATCTGGTTGAACTTTACAAATGGACTAGTTGTGGCATCTAGATAGTTAGCCTTAGGTCGCAGTTTGCTATCTTTCCACCTGGACTAGTATTAGCTTTGTCATGTATGGTTTAGTCTAGAGTGAGGTGTATTATGTGTTTCTATGCTAATGCTACTCCTGAGGACAATGGAAAGTAATATTGACTAAGCTAAGAGAGAAAGGGTGAGAGAGAATCTAGTTAGCCTAAGTGCGATGAGCATCCATTCTTCGATTATTCGTACACATCTTGGACTTCGTGCATGACTACCATTGGGATTACCAAGCGCATATCCTAGGTATGCCACTGGGTTACCAAGTAGTCATACTTAAATGCTCGTAATCAAGTCGTACTCATTCCGCGTTTAACAGGAGTTTAAGGATGAGAAGAGATTAACTAGGAAAGCAGTAAATAATAATTAAGTAAATAATTAAACTAAGTGAATGTTGCAATGATTAAGCAATCTCAATCTTTATTTCTGGTCATGTGCATGTCCAAGTACGTTACACTTGAATAAAGGATGTCGTACAATTACATTCACCACATTGCGGGCATACATTGGGAGGAAAAGGGTTGATAGAAAAACTACATAAAACTTAACACTAAAACTAAGAACTAAAAAACTACCTATTGGAACTGTCTACCTCTTATTTATAGAAGAGGAGATAGGCCGTGATATTGCATACATGATATCGCATACATGTTATCGTGGTGAAGAAAATTGCGACTCATCATACCCCCATGATTGAGTGAAAACTCATCCTCGAGTTACAGTAAGAACAAGCTCCATTTATTACATAGTGGATAGGTACGAGATTATTGGATGGTGAAAATGAATTTATGCCGTAGTGTGGAATCAAGACAAGATTGAGACACAGCACAGAGAATGCAAAAGAAAATCCTAATGCTAAAAAATTGATGGAACTCATGTAGTTCCTAGTGGTGGTGGCTCCTCCATAGGTGTCTTTCCCTTTTCTTGTGCTCCAGGTCTTGGGATTTGATGGCCTTGAAGTATGGCTTAGAGTTTCTCCTCTTGTAAGGCCTTGAGTGCCTTGGCATGTGTGTAAGTTTGTGCTTGTGCCATAGAGGCATCCCAATTAGCCTTCTCTGTTTCTTCCACCACCCTTTTATTCTCTGTCAATAGTTTATTAAGTTGCTCAGTTTTGAAAGTGTCCAGATGGTTCTGAGCAACCTTTGGCCCTGTATTCAGAAGGTTTAATACTTCCAAAATGGCTTGAATAGAGAAATCAACAGTCACACCACAAATGTTAACTGTGGTGCCTTCTTCTTTGTTGTGCCAAATTGGTACATTTTCCCTAAGTACCAGGCACCACTTTCAGAGAGTGTAGGCCATAAGGGAGATCCTTTGAGATGATCCCTAATAGCATCAAGAGAAAACTCTATAAAAGATTCAAAATTTAATTCCACAATCACTGCAGTGAATGTGGACCTTTCGTGGATAGCCTGAACACAATCCTAGGGCAACGTGAGATGTTGTCCCTATTCAGGCGCTGCAGCAGCACCTCCTTCTGCTTGCCCAGACTATACGGTAGGAGGGTCCTCTTGATGAATGTTAAATGATTGTTCCTCCTGTTCTGCATGTTGTTTGGTAGGGACTTGTTCTTCGCCTCTCCTAGGTCATTTACTTCCACCTTGAGTAGGACTTTCCTGTTGTCCATGTTTTGGGGCCATCTGTAATCACACGAGGCCAATCATTAGTAAGGTTGTTACCAAAGTTAGGTTATACCTTACTACTTGCCTTAATAGATTTACTTTATTTCTGTGTGATGTTAATTATTGGAAGAACATGTCCTCGAAAGATTATAATGTTGAGTCCTCTTTGCTTAGGTGGTTTCCAAATTTAATTTTCTAGTATAGCTAAGGGGATGAAATTTTTTTTGACACATTTTAATCTTAATTTTACAACGAATTACCCTTAAAGGTGTCCTTTGGGCAATGATGAATTTCAAAAAATTTATGTGCTATTCAGTGTGTGCCCCTCCCCCACGACTAAGCTGAACACTCTAGGTTCAACTAGGTTCGAACAAAATGAAAATCGGAGTACTAGCGAGCGAGTTATGGATATGAAAGCAAGGGACATGCAATTGTGAGTCGTAGAGAGGAATTTGAAAAACTTCCCCTACATGAATAGTTGCAAATGATGTTGATTAGCATAGGGGGGTCACATATATATATTTTCATCGAAGTTAGGGTACTTAGAGAATGTACTGAATTTTTAATATTTCTTTGAAATTAAATAATGTAAACTAAGGAAATTTGGATGATTGTTAAAGGGTTCCAGGGTAATTCAACTAGTTTTGAAGGCATGAAAATTATGATGGTATGGAATTTATCAATAAGGACCTCGGATGGTAGAGAAAAAGGCTATGTGATGGTTCATAGGAACGTTGAATCAGAGGGATAATAATAAGGGAAAGAAAATTGTTGGTATGCTAAGGGTAATAGATGATGTGCAAAAGATGGGTCATGAGTGCAAATTATAAAGATTACGCAAGTGGGTCCTCCCCAAAGCAGGTTCCAACCTATAATGCCCTTGCATAACCACACTTAAAAGTGTTCATGGGCACTCGAAGGGTTAAATGTAATCCGCACTGGTTCCATAAAACACACACATGTAAATATCACCGGGATGAGGTAAGAATTCTACACTATATGAGACATGAGCTACAATTATATGGACAACAAGATGAGATGGGGTATAGAAGGGATTGAAGAAATTGGGACATGAGGTAACTAACCCAAGGCATAATGAATCCTGTGTGTAATGCATGATTAAGGTGTCATTAACCTACCGTTCCAACATCAGGACCAAGTCCATTCCTCTAATTAGTGACACTACATTGTTTTATCCCATGATGAGTGACTATGAGAGTACTAGAACAACAAGGCGTATTATCACTTGGCATTTTTTCCAAGGGAGGAGTGATTTTTATTTTATGGAACTTCCTTTGTTTTTTTTTTATCTTTCTTATTTTTTTTTGTTGAATCCAGAGAAGCTACCAACCTTCAGGCATGGGTGCATGTATTTTCAGTGGAACCCCCTAGAACAACATTGGATTTTTGAGTGCCCTTTTGATTACTCTTACTTCCATTTTTCATTAGATCTACAAGGATCTTAGTACAACCACGTTGCATGATAACTCCCAAATATGTCACCAAAGAGAATCCTCAAGTCCCCTTGATGTCACACCCTAATCATTCCCTCTTGGTCCATACTTCTTCATTCTGGGTACAATGAACACGAAATTAATGTTACGTTTTAATAATATCAAGAATATCACTGTACCCTCGAATAGAACCTCTTATTTGTAGAATGGATGAGTGGTGTAATGGGCTCACTGTCCGCATAATTAATCGTTTGAGACTTGATAACATAGAACACACCTCAACCAATGAGCCACATGAGTGTTTTATTCATAGATGAGATTACTTGTAAGAAAGACAAAAAGATAAAAAGACAAAAAGACAAAACAAGAAATTAAAAGATGAAAAACTGGAAAACAAAAATTGTAAAATTAAAGAAAGTGAAAAATATCTATTAATCCTGCTTGTTATTAAAATGGGGGATATCCCCCATAAGTAAACAGTTGAGGATGGCAAGGATTAATAACTAAAAGATGAGGATCCTTGCATGTTGGAAGTATTGAAACTTGTCCATACTTACCCCATCGGGGTTCACACACTTGATTATAGTAAGCATAGTGGGGCAATTTATGAGATGTGGTTCCTAGATAAAGAGTTGACCCACTATGATATTTGGGACCGTTAGATGGTATGCAAGGATCAGGATGTTGCCTCCCATGCCTATGTTCATTGGGCCATATGATTATTGGAGTGTTAATTGGTGGCCTTGATGAAGTGACACGAGGCGTTGGGTTCAAAGATAAGGGTGCATCACAATGTTGGACTTGTGCCAAGTTGGAGGATGCAGTGGCCTTGGAATTGTGTTTTCCCTTCCTAGGGTCGTTTCTAAAGAAGGGATGCCTTCGATGTTGTTGGAAATAGTGGTACAAGTAATGTTTGAAGGTTGTTGCTGTGGTGCAGGTACTTTAGGAATATTTGGTGGTGATGTAGAAGGAGGGAAAGGATGAGAATGTTAAAAATTAGGAGAAGTGTAAGGTGCACAAGGCAGTGGTTGTGTTGAGGACATGGGCTGATAATATTGAGGAGAATGGTAATGTGGTGAGATAGAGTATGTTGGCCTAGTTGGAGAAACATGGTATTGGACTAGATAAGCATTTGGATTCAGATGATATGAAGGGTGTCTCTAGTTTAGGGGTGATTTCCCCCACGATTGGGATTGTTGCCACTGTGATCGAACACAGTATATCTATACAAACTATGGGTGTAACGTGCTTCCCCAATGCTCATATAAATGTAACAAGATTGGGCATTGGCGCTTGGGGTGATTGTACAGGAAAATGTTGCATTCATATGTGTGATTAGCAGTTGAGCTCTTATTTCCCTTATCCCTTCTTTCCGATTGTCTACTGATACTTTGTCCTACTTCTTGAGTTGTCAAAGCTCTATCTCCAATGATATCAATATATTCTCCACACTTTTTATGTGTCCATTTCAACATCTTATTGATCTTTTCCTCGACTTCCTTTAACGATTGTTGTACCGGCAAAGATGGTTTTGTCCCCTTGTGGTAGGTTGATTTCTCCTATTTGTGATTATGGACCTTTGTTAAGTTGAGATTTTGGTTTCATTGATGTTTTTTAACACTCTCCCATCTAGCCATTTGTCCTTCTTCTTTTGCTACCTGCTTAATAAGCTCTTGGACTTGATGGGTTCGTAGTTTGTATAGTTGACCTTGGGCATACATCCCTAGGGTCTCTCTTGTTTCATCATAGAACCCATCAATGATATGGTACATTATCCTTTACTCAGAGAACTCATGGCCTGGATAGTTGTTTAACAGTGCATAATATCTTTCTAAGGCCATGTCCAAGGGTTCATGTTGTGCTTGTTTCCATTCTTGGATTTGTTTCCTCAAGACTGACACTCTTGCATAGGTTTGATATCTTTCACTAAAGAGTTCTACTATTGTTGGCCAACGTTGTATTGAATTTTCTTTTAACGATCTATACCATACTTTTTTTTGGCCAATGAGTGTGATAGGGAAGAGCTTGAGTTTTTTCCAACCGTTATCAATGTTGTTCCATGCACAGGCATCGTAGAAGGCTTGTAAATGTTGATGTAGATCTAAGTCATAGCCTCTTGAGAAATTAGGGAAGTTGTTTAAATCGAGCTTGGGTAGACGGCTCTCTTTATGATGCCTATGGGAGATTCAAACAACCTCTTGTATTTGCATTAAGCTTGTAGTGGCTAGTAGGGGTTCATTGTCATCAAGTAAGTTATGCTTTCGTGCATTGGGATGACATTGCTTTTGTTTATGTTTATAAGAAACCCCTACCTTGGGTTGCATACTCCAATCTTCATTGTCATATAGTTTGTTGGTTCTCCAATGAACTTCCTCACTAGGTGTGGCATTATCGTAGTCTTGTAGGAAATGCATGGTTGTGAAATTGTGTGTGAATTCGTATGTGACTTTTTGTAATTATTTATTCTTCCTAAGAGATATATCGTTAATTCCTATATAGTGACCTTGTATGATATAACTAATCTAGATAACTAGCACCATCCTTAGTAACGGTGCCTATGATGAGTGGCGAGGTACCCCTACACTCAACCATATGAACACAAATGTTACATGTGTGATCCAGTTGAACTCCGCAGATGGACTAGTTGTGGCATCTAGACAGTTAGCCTTAGGTCGCAGTTCACTATCTTCGCACCTGGACTATTATTAGCTTTGTCATGTATGGTTTAGTCCAGAGTGAGGTGTATGATGTGTTTCTATGCTAATGCTACTCCTAAGGACAATGGAAAGTAATATTGACTAAGCTAAGAGAGAAATGGTGAGAGAGAATCTAGCTAGCCTAAGTGCGATGAGCATCCGTTCCTCGATTATCCATACGCATCTTGGACTTCGTGCATGACTACCACTAGGGTTACAAAGCGTAGATCCTATGTACGCCACTGGGTTACCAAGTAGTGACACTTAAATGCTCGTAGTCAAGTCGTACTCATTTCGTGTTTAACAGGAGTTTAAGGGTGAGAAGAGATTAACTAGGAAAGCAGTAAATAATAATTAAGTAAATAATTAAACTAAGTGAATGCTACAATGATGAAGTAATCTTGATCTTTATTTCCGGTCATGTGCGTGTCCAAGTACGTCACATTTGAATAAAGGATGTCGTACAATTACATTCACCACACTGCGGGCATACACTGGGAGGAAAAGGGTTGAGAGAAAAACTACATAAAACTTAACACTGAAACTAAGAAATGAAAAACTGCCTATCGGAACTATCTACCTCTTATTTATAGATGAGGAGACAGGTCGCAATATTGCGTACATGATATCACGGTGAAAAAAATTGTGACTCATCAACACCTTTGAATATTAGCTTTTGGTGCACACTACTTGCATGCAGAGATGGATGCTCATTTACTGATCGTAGTTTCTGCACACAATTGCACCCTGTATCACTGTACACGATGCATGAAACACTTTTCTTCTTGATCTTCTTGAATTCATTTTCTTTAGATATTTAGAAGGAAAGATCTTTGATGCCCATTCTTGCATTAATAGGGCTTAGCCATGCCCTTCCCATGATGATTGGAAAGTTCCCTTTATAGTTCTTCACCTTGATCACTAGGAAATTAGTGGGATAAGACCATTCACAAACAGTGGTCATAATGTCTTCTAGTAATCCCAATGGAATAGTGATGGACTAGTCTACCAATTCTAATATGATATTGCTCTTATTGAAAAGAGGTAGGTTCTATGCAATATACATCTCATGAGAGATCAAGATGACATCAGAATCAAAATCGAGCTTTGCATGATTCATTCCTAGCAATTTGTAAATAAATTAGAGGACTTCTAGGATCAATGAATTTCCTAGGAAGTTTGCTAGCATAGATCCAATCATAAATCTCATGATTAAGCATAACAGTATGGATCCTAGGTGGTAATTGGTTTGAAGCGGACTCAAAGGAATTTTGTATAGAGAAAGATGGAAAAATAGGATTGCCAACTGTAGGTGTATTTGAGGGCTCTAATAGACTTCTAGGTTGGAAGAAAGGTATTTTATTTGATTGAGTGTCCACACCATTTGGTTGATGAACCGCTTGTAGATTTATGGCCCTAGTAGTGTTGCATTGCTGTGGTTGAGCTAGGAGTTCACCTTGCATAGATGGAGCAGGTGGTAGCTATGTGGAGGAAGGAGGAAGATGTTCAAGAATAGGAAGAGGAAAAGGATAAAAGGTGGTATTCCTTTTTCCATGTGGAGAATGAGTTCAATAATAATAAGAAGGGTTTTAGTGAGATTAGAAAGTAGAAATGTGACTCGAAGAGTCATGTGGAGACAAGGGTTGCTGAATGTAGTACCTATATGGATCAGGTTGTCTATAAGGGTATTTCTACCTTGGTGGTACCAACGTCCATGACTGTGGTTGCTACCATTATTGATATTTCTCATATGGTTGCAGTGGAGTTCCACTTGGATAATATTGTTATGGCTGGTGGAACTACCTAGAATTGCCTTTAGGATAAAACAATATTCTGGAGGTTTACCCTTGTGTTAGTCATGAATTCAATGCATACATCCTAGATTCTTGTAAGTGTGACACAATAGGACAACATCCCCTAGGATGTTCATAATGATAGATGTCACAGCCATCATCATCATCTAAGTTGGTTCTTGTAACTTCCTCTATTGTAGTAATCTTGCCCTTACCTTTTTGAATAGCATGTTTAGCTTCCTTGTGCCTCTTGTACTCATGATCACCACCTTGTTCTTTGGACTCATCAATTTTTAGGATAGCTTGAAATCTACCCTTCATGGAGTTCCATAACTGATCAACCTTGACTATAATTTTAGATTGAAATTTTTGTAGCAGTAAGATTTTCCAATTTACCACCTCATCAAATGATGATTCTTCCTCACTATAACAGAATTAAGCCTCCCTCTTGCGAATTGAAGGATCATGATTATATTCTTCTATGTTTTTTCATTTTCTTAATTTGTCTTCCTATTTAGCTACCTACTCAATCAATCTTTAGATCTAACAGGTGCTTAATTCTAATAGTCACCCTTGGGCATAAATGGAAAGGGTTCTCCTTGTTTCCGATCAAAGCCTGTCTACAATGTGGCAAAGTTGGTCTAGTTGAGAATAACCATGGCCAAGACATCTATGCATTAAGGAATAGTATCAACCAATGGCGGTGTCCAAGGTTTCATGTGTCTCTTTTTTCCATCCTTGGATCTACCTTCTTAAGTTGGACACTTGAGAGTACGTTTGATATTTGTCATTGAACAATTCAAGCATTGTACTCCATCATTTGATAGCTTTTGATTCTAAGGATTAGTATTAGTTCTCTGCTTCTTTAATGAGTGTCCTTGGAAACAACTTAAGCTTTTGCCACTCATTTTCTATGTTCTACAAGGCACATGCACCTTGAAAAGCTTGGAGATGGTTTTGCAAATCTGAGTTGTATCCACCTTTGAATCGAGGAATATTGTTCATGTCTAGTCTTTTGATCTGACTATCCTTTACCTACCTTGTAGGAATTCTCACTGCTTCTGCAATGTTTAGCAGACTTTGGGTAATAATAAAAAGATAATTGAGGTCATGATTTGATGCCTATGATGCCCTCTACTACCCCTTCATTTATGGCATCATGTCTCTCTTGAGCACCTGTGCCCTTGGTCTTGACCTACCTGATGGTCCCTTTGATCATTTTGGTTCCATCGGTTACCTTCATCATGGTCATGCCCCCTATGGTTCCGATTGGAGCTAGAAGAAGAAGAAGATGATGATGAAGGTAAAGAGGAAGGAGGACTAGCACCATCACAGTGCTTGCTACCCCCTCTTTGGTGATCGTGGCCATGATTAAGATCTTGTTTCCTGTCTGCATCCCTACTTTGAATTGCCTCTTTGGATCCTCCCGTCATTGGATCCATTCTTGCCAAAACCAAGATTGTGAATTATGGATTGTAGATTCTAGTTTTGACCTCCTCCACTAAAGTCAAAGAGAGGAATTTCACTAAATGAAAAACCCCCATAGAAGGGTTCTACACTATCTTTTTGGTATAGTAGGAATGGGGAATCACTAAACCCTTTTCCCTTTGTAGATTCATAGTGCTATTCTAGCTTGCAATCCTTGAGACATGCATTAGTGGGATGATAATCCTTGGTATTACTATCCTACACAGCATACTCAGAATGAAGTCCCTAAAGACCTAATTGTATTAGTATTTGTTGGAGCATTGCAGAAACAAATTGATCTGGTGACAACACAATGTTGCCCTCCATGTCACACCACCACAGCTATTCATCCTAGTGTAGGATGAAGGTAAAATTTAGTACATACTCATCAAGATGAGCAGATACCACTCTGTATTGTTGGGGTGTTGATTGATGCACCCTATTAGACTTGGGTGGAGAATCACTCCTATGAGAAGAAGACATCTTATGTTAGAAACTAAAATGTAGTGTGCTTCTTTAAAATTGTTGTAGTAATTGTAACATATGATATGACTCTAAGGTTTGTTCTAATGATTTTGAATAGTTTCCACTAAATCCTAGATAGTACATGTAATAACTAAAAGTTCCCTAGTAATGGTGCCAATGATTAGTGGTGAGGCACCCTTATGTCTAACCATATGGATCACAAGTGTTCATGTGCAATCTGGTTGAATTTCATAGACCTTAAGTTCTTAAGTACACTTGTTTCAAGGAAGTAAAATCTAATTAGAATGATGGTTGTCTTTTTAGTTTCACTTGTGAGGTACAGGTATATGGTTAAGTGCAACTGAGGTATGTGATTTTTATAATTTTATATTTTATAAGTTTAATTGCTTAAAACCAAAATGAAAGGTAGAGTAATTTAAGATCTAATTCATCTATTGCCTAGCTAGGCTAACATGAGTACCCATTTTCACTCTTCAGATACATCCTAAATGCATATAGCGTTGTTGGGTTACCAAGCACTACACATATGCTTGAAGTGGTCATGCTCGTGTTCATTAACAACTAGAAATTAATTGCATAATTAAAGTGGATTAAAGTAAAGTGCATGAATATTAAATGCATTAAAAGAAATATTAATCTATTCTCAATGTTGCAAGGATTATCAAAAGGATTCATTTTTTATTTTCATCATACTATTGTGCTCAGGTCCATTAGTGCTCAAGCAAAGATCCGTACACACTCATATTCCTACTATGAGCACTCAAAAAATATTCTAACTTTGAAGAAAATAAACTGCAAGAGCTTCGCTATGCTATGAAAAAAACTAATGAGAAATTGTGTGCCCAAGCATTATATTTATAGGTCAAGATATACGCCACAATATTAGATACTTGACATTGCATCTTGGGATCCAATATTGAGTATTTGATATCGAGGCACTGATATCAGAGTAGATCAAAACATGATTCATCACTAGTGTCAATAACTAAGGCTTAGGGTCAAAATTGGCATTTTGAAGGCTTTTGGATGGTTTTGGAAGTCATCCCCTCCCTAGAGAAATGTTAGGCCACATTGGATAAGATGGTCCTAACGTGGATGAAAAAGGGGAAACAACATTTTGCTACTTTCAACTAGTTTCTTTGGATCTTATGGCCTCTAGAGGTGTTGGTAGGGTCCTCAGGTTAGTGTAGAGCAACTTTGAGTTGTTTTGATGCATCCATGAGCCCTCCATGGGTTTTCCTTGAGGCATCCACATTGGATCCACATTGGCCAACATGGGTCAGGGGGGATTCCCAACATGGGAATGGGAGTGGTCATGGAATTTGGTCAATTTTGACAAGTTTTTGGTTGTTAGGGACTCTAGGAAGGTTGGGAGGTCAAACATATCAATTTTGAGGTCAAATTTGGAAATTTATGGTTATACCCCATATCCACATTGGGGCAATGCTATTGAGTGTGGATGGGATACCTCCTAGCATGGCTCCACTGAACTTCATGGTTTTGACCATTTTTTGTTAGGTTCAACAGGGTTTCAAAGTTGTCGAGGTTGCAACTATTGATGGTTAAGATTTGACATCAAAATCGATTGATTTGAAGGTTCCTTACTATTTTTTGTAGTCATTTCTCCTTGAGGCATGCTAGGTAGTGTGGCCTCAGCATGGATGGAGGGGGATGATAGCTTTTCACCATTTTTGGTAAATTCTATGACGTCTGATGGCTCCTGGAGGCTCTCATAGGATTTTAAGGTCATAGGGATGTAAGTTAAGGCTATTTTAGTGTGTTAATTGGGTTTTATGGGCTACCCAAGGCACTCATGTTGGACCCATGCTAACAAGCATAGGTGTGGGATTTCCTAGCATGACTACATGGAAATACTAGTTTTTAGTAAGTTCTCACATCAAATTATCCAAGTATTTGAGTTCCTAGGGTTACTGATGTCAATAATTAAGATTTGACATAAAAATTGACAACTTTTGAGGCTATTTGGTATTTTTTAAAGTCATCCCCCCTAAGCCATGTTAGCTAACGTGGCTCCAACATGGATGGAGGGGGAATGGTAGAATTTTACTATTTTAGGTCCATTTTGGGAAATTTGATGGTTTTGGTATGCTTTGATAGGGTTCTAAGGTTACAAGGGTAGGTTTTAAGGCTATTTCAGGCAATGAATTGGTTTTTATGGGTCATTCCTAGAATTCTCACATTAGACCCATGCTAGCCAATGTGGGTGGGGGGTTCCCCAGCATGGGGGAGTGTTAGACATGAATTTCAACCTATATTTTGTCAATTCTTGACTATTTGAGGTTAGGGAGAGGTGTTGAGGCCATGTGAGTGAGTTTTAAGGCTATCTTAGGGTACTAGTAGGTTTTTGTGAATCACTCCTAAGACATCCATATTAGCTAGCATGGGTGGAGGGTTTCCTAGCATGGAAAGGGTAGAGGGTATGCAATTTGACTTGTTTTTGGTTAGCTTTTGACTGTCAGAGGCTATGGGGAACTATCAAGGAAAAAACATGGCAATTGTGGGGTCAATATTGGTATTTTAAGGTTCTACCCCACCCATCCACACTAGGTCCATGTTAGTTAGCATGGATGGAGTGTCCTCTAATGTTGCTCCACTAAATCTTAATGTTTTTAGCACTGTTTTTTGGATTTGACAAGGTTTCTGAGCTATTGGAGGCTTCTACTTGGGTTTTGGACTCAATGTGACCATTTTGAAGTAAATTATAGGTTGAATAAATGTTTGGAACCCCCATCCCCTCTAGAGAAACGCTGGCTAGCATGGCTCCAGTGTAGTTCTAAAAAAATGTTGATTTTTGGATGATTTAGAAGGCTAATCGGCCAATTTTTTGGGGCTTTGAAGTTGTTGATATCTATGGCTATGGTCTAAGCTTAAAATTGTTGACCTTAGAGGTCATTGGAACCTTGTTTTACTGCTTTTTCTTAGAGCTATGATGGACAACATTGTTCTAATGTAGTTCCTCAAAAATGTCTTATTTTGGTATGAGTTTTGATCATTTTTAGCACTCAAGACCTTCCAGTGTCAGTGTCTAGATTCCTATTTTGGTATAGGGCTATATTGGCTTCAATGGTTCAAGGATGGATGGCTAGGAGGTGTGTCTTGGTCATGGTTGGTGCTTGGAACCCATTTCAAGGCTTATTTAGATGCTAGTTTTAGGCCTTAGTGGGTAATTAAGTTGCTAGTTTTAGGCCTTGTCAGGCCATAAGGTTTATAGTTTTAGGCCTTGGGGGGCTGTTAAGTTGTCCATTTTAGGCCTTGGTAGGCCATGATACATACTTGACTAGTAAGTATGGGATGTACTTGAAAGAGCACACGAGAATAGAATCAATAATGAAACATGATATAATGTCGCAAAGGTGAAGAAACAATTGATAAAAGAATGGATGAGACATTTATCATGAACTTGTTGTTTGATCTTTGAGAGATCAAGGAATCCTTCTAATATAATCTCATGTCCTCATCTCTCTTTCTTAGCATGACAAGCTACATGCATTTTCTTTGGCAATTTAGTGTTACCAAGTTAGTGTTATTTACATTATTGTTGGTGGCCCTAGGTTGAGTGTCGAGAGTTTTCTCTTGGAACTTCACCTCTAAACCTTAGTCGATGTTGACATAGTTAATTGAAGGTAGTGATACATTATCTCCAAGAATGATAATTTCTCCCCTCTCATAGGGAAAGTGAATCTCTTTATGTATAGGGGATGAGACTACACGAATCTTTTCTAACCATGGCCTTCCTAAGATCAAGTTGAAGCTAGGTGTCTCTTTAATCACTAGGAAGTTAGCAGATGTAGGGAATTCCTCACCAACTATGAAATCCAAGGAGATGGAACCTTACACTACTACTCGTAATCCATTAAATGAATTGAGTGTTGAAGTAGTGGTTTCTTGGATATTCTTGGTTAGGCCTAGCTTGTCGACAACAAAAAATAGTACCACAATAGTTGCTAGCCCATCATTTACATGAACATAGTGAACCTTGTATTTGCCAACATGTATGGTGATGAAGGGAGGGGTGGATATCACTTCTCCATTTTTAGAGTCAACTTTCACATCACTGTCATGAAAGTTAAGCATTTATTCATGTCCATTTTCCCTAAGTGAAGCTTGCTTAATGATAGAATGGATTGACTCTTTGTTGGTGGGCATGTCTTTGCTAACAGGGAGAGAGGTTAACACCTAAGATAGTGCATTTTTGTGAGTAAGAGAAGTCATGAGCAGGTTTTATAGGCTTGGTGATGTGTTATTTTGTTTGAGGGACCATTTTTCTTGTTCCATTTTATGAGGAAATTATTTTCCTTGGCTTTTGATGTTTTAACCTTAGTGGTTCTAACTTCTTCCATACTTCCTAGAGTTTGTGGCTTATGTTTCAATGCATGTACCTTGGGCCCCTTGTCCATGGGTGTAGTTAATCTTGGTGTAGCTTATTTCAAAGCTTTTTATTGTTGGCCACCTTCAATGGGATTTTTTGTTGGTTTGGGGACATGTTATTTTCATCATCATTATGATGATGATTTCTTGCTAACCTCTGAGTTGTGGACCACTATAGTTGGGCTTTGATCATGGGTTGTCATGATTTCACTTGTTTAAGGTGGGGGGACTTGGATAAAAAATGGTTCCCTAGATTTTGAAGGATTAGTAATTCGTTGATTATGTTGTGATGTTGAAGTCAGTGAAGGAGGGACATGTATGATGAAAGGCTTCTTAGGGGTTGGAGGAAGTGGTACCTATATGATGAAGGGCTCTCTAGGTTTTTTGTTTTGGGATTATGGTGGTACTTTGATGAAAATGGTTTCCTAGGAGGATTAGAAGATTTGATTTTTGTGAATGAGGCTACAGTGTAAGAGTTATTATTGGTGGTTGAAGAGTTTGGCTCATTCAACACCAATTCTCCATGGTATATCATCTTCTAGAGGTTATCCTTTAATTCTAGGCAAAAATTAGTGTCATGACCATCCATTTGATGATAATGATAGTATCTATCAAGTCTATAGTACTTCAATAGCTTAGGATCATCTTTGGTAGCTACCGTTGGATCTCTAGCTATGTCATAAAGATGATTGTGCCTCTTACAAGCCTCTTCAGACAATTGCTTATGTTGTATATGGTCATCTTTAAGCAATTGTTTGAGAATCTTGGAGGGATTCATAGGTAAACTTGTATACTTAGATTTATCCTTCCATCCAAAGTTTGGTCTTGGTTGATTTCGGGCATAGGAAGTGGATGGTTCCAATGAGTCTTAGGATGTGTTGGTTGGTGATGATCCTTGCCTTTCCCGTTATTTTAACTCTTTTGTTACTACAACCACGATTGTATGTTCTTACTTGGTTTTATATCTACCCCTCCTTACATGTCGGTTTTTATAGGCCACATAGGTAGGGTTGTTGCTTACCTCATATGCCTCCTTAATGTTCTTAGTTTGTGAGAAGGCTTGGTTTAGTGACCGGGGCTCTAGGTAGTAAAGCTTTGACTTGATAAAGTTACTTACTACTCCCTTGTAAATGGCTAAGAGGTGAGTTTTAGCAATAGGCTCTAGAATCTCATTAATTGTTGAGTTCCACCTTTGAATGAACCTTTTGACTAGTTCAAGTGGCCCCTACCTCACCTTCATCAATTGATCCAATGTGGCATTTAAATTAAAGTTGTATCTAAAGTGGTTGATAAATTGGTTAATCAAGTCCTCAAGGAAAGAGATGGAACCTCTAGGCAAGGTTTAATACCAAGCTAAAGCCTTACCATTGAGAGACATGGGAAAAATCTGTAGTATCATATGAGGCCAAGCTTGCAAAAAGAGGCACTCAGATTGGAAGGTGACTATATGTGTGTTGGGATCCCCTTCACCATTGTATTTGGTGAAGTTTGAAATAGGAAAGCTTGTAAACAAGGTTAGTTGAGGAACTATAGGGCTTATAGGATCATCCTAGTAAATGTCTAGAACCTTGACTATCTAAATTGTACTAACATTAAGTTTTTGAAGCTCTTTAGTAAGGTCTTGGATCATTTGGAAGGCTTGATCCAAGTCTTGGGGCATTCCTGTGGATTGCACTATTTGTGTTGATGATTGATGAGGAAGTTGAAAGGCTTGGGGTTGTGTGATGGGTATTGATATAGATGGAAGAGGTTGGATGATCACCATTGTAGGTGGGTTGAACATGGAGAAAGAGTTTTAAGTTGGAACATGTGGTATGAAGGGAGCAAAGGGAGTATAAGAGGCTTGTGTTGTTTAGGGTCCTAATGAGGATCTTGTTGGTATGAACAAGGAAGATCATGAGGTAGACATCACCATAGCTAGGTGAATAGAGTTAGGTTTTGTGGCAAAGGTCATTGATGAGAATAAGGAGGTAGATTAGGACATATAGTGTGCCTAGTGTATGGTAATAATGGGTGTAGACTCAAACATGGTAGTATGGATAAGAGGAGAGTTGGGCTAAGGGACTTGTCCCATCGATGAGGTAAGAGATGTGGAGTTAGGTGTAGTTGTTTGGGGAGTTGAAGATTGGAAAAAACTTACAATGAAGGTGTTTGGCTCTTATTTGGCCTTAAACTCATCTTCATGTTCTTGATGATCCTCTAAGCTAATTCCCTCACTAAACTCATCAACCTCTATGAGTTGTATGAGCATTTATGCATAAAAGTCAGTGAGGATGATTTGATCATAAGAAGATGGGATGTATTCTTTTCCATCTTGGTGTATGATTTCGAATTGACACTTAGTGTGAAATTTAGAGTGTGGTATTAGGATTTCAACTTGTATCTTGGCATAGAGGAAGTCATAGAACTCATTGATATGGCAAAATCTAGGTTTTTGTCCCTTTGACTAAGTGATTACCTTTTTTCTATGACTGCATGGTCTTTTGGATCATAAACATGAACTACATCTTGGTTGGATGTCATATTTATCAGGTTAAGGGGCAAGATGGTTGATCGATTGAAAGACATTATTAAAAAATGTTGTTTTGACCTCTTACTATTTTAAGTAAAACTTTCAGCAAGGTGTATTTTCCAATGGTGCAACTGGCTATAAATGGTAAAAACTATTGACACTACTACTATAGTGTAAATGGTGTCAAGGGGTATACCCTATACTTGAGAAAAAATGTAGCAGTTTTGTGTTGAAAAGTCCAACTATGTTGGCCTTATGAGCAAGAGCTATGTTGGAGGCAGGGAGAGGGGGGGAGGGGGAGGAGGAGATGGGAGGGAGGCTATGGAGGGTAGGGGTGGTAAGGGGATAAGGTTCCAACAATTATTTTACCCACTTGCACTATGTTGGGATTCCCCCTCTTGGCCAAGACAATGTTCTTTTTGAAAAAAGTGGATGTGAAATTTTGTTTTTCAATGGCTATGTTGGTGTTTAGAGAACCAATGTTGGCTTTGTTCAAAAATTTCATAGTAGGTGGGGGGGGGGGCGGGGGAAGAGGGGGTGGGGCAAGGTGGTGGCATGTATGGCACATCTCCGTTGGCTTTAAAAATGTCCAATAATTACTATGAATTTTCTACCAAAATCCAAACCACTTGCAGTTACTACATTAGGTATGACATCCATGCTGGGGAGGTATGACACCCATGTTGGCTTTACTATGAAATTTTCAGAGCAAAGGGGTATGAGGTTTTGGGTGATAAAATCACCAACACTGACTTTAAAATTTCTAGCAACTACTATGAATTTTTCCCAAAACCTAAATTGCCTACAACCTCCATGCTAGGTTTTGGTTGAAGGAAGATGGGTGGTAGCATTGGTTTGGCAGCAGAAGAAAAGTGTTGGCAGAATTTGAAAAAAATGTTTTGAAGGTTTCAAAGGCTTTGGATTGTAGGTAGCATTGTTAAACATTCAACAAGATTGGACATAGAATTTGGACGGAGGCCCTTCTTCTAACACTAGAAAACTATAGCACATGAAAATTTTGGTTGCTGGAAAGCAAAAAATTCCAAGTGCATATAGCTTTAACCCTATATCCTAAGCACCTCCATGAAAAATAGGATCCGATGTGTGCTAGAAGGTTCAACAGATTACCTAGGGACTTATAAAGTATAAACGGGGGTAATGAAAAATGAAAATAATGTAGATCTAATGTGAAAATAATGCACAAAAAAAATGTTAACTAACTTGCACAAAAAACAAAACTTTAAACTTTATTATAAAAATAAAGAGGGTCCATAAATTTGTACAAGGAATGCATGACGATGCAAATGGGATTCACTTTGATGGGTGGTTGGAATTTGTTAAAGTAGGTAGCCTTGGACACCACAGTCAGCTCCATGATCCAGATGCTTCTCAACTTTCAAAATTGTAAAAACTTGGTACAAACCTCACCAAATCTACAACATTGGTGGTGCAAGGGGTGAGATGTGTGAGGGTTTTGGGCTATAAACAAGAGCCACACTAGGAGTCTTGATGCCTAGGTTGCTTAGCATTGTTGCAAGACCATACACAATCTCAACGAAGTAAAAGGGGTTATAATGGCTATGGGTTCCATGCTGAAATTTTTCAAAAGCTTTGCATTTGTAAGGGATTCTTAAAGCTATGGGATTCAAAAATGTTGGAACCCCTTCATGGTGCACAAGTTTGGGTTATATAGGTTTTATGGCCATAAATTATACTACAAATTTTTACCCAATTGCTACTAGATTGATGTCATGTGTAGGTGTGGTAGGTGTCTATGTATAGTAAGTTTTGATACCCCCAAGGTACCAAAACCATTCCAGTTACCAAAAATAGTAAACTAGAATTTTACCCACATTGGCTTCTTCCACCCACATTGGCCTTTCAAGAGTAATCTTGGGATGTAGGAACCTTGTTGGGGGTATGACATCCACTCTAGGGTAGAATACCCATGGTGGGGGTACAACACCCATGTTGGGGTTATTGGGGCCATGCTAGAGCTGCAAGAGCCATGCTAGAGTTGCAACAATGCTAAAGTCTTGGGGCCATGTTGGAGCAATGCTAGGGAGAGGAAGGAGCAGCGCTAAGGGTGTGAGAGTTATACCCCCCAACATTGGGCATGAGTGATGTTATACTCCCCCAAAGGTGTTTCCAGCATAGCAAAGGTCATACCCCACACAAAACCCATGAAAATGCCAATTTTGAAAATCCAAAAGACATTTTTAACCTCCAATCCGAAATATGGACATAATATGACTTTTTCCACTTGGGGTCGAGGCTTTGACCACTTATGAGGCTTTTTTTTCGGCCCCAAAAGCTAAAGTATGTGAAATTACATCTCATGAATTACAATCTTCATATTTTATAATGAAATTTCAACCTCAGGTTTCATGGGGTAAGAGTTACAATGCAAAAGGATTACAACATGAGTTTTCTTGGTGGTTTTCAAACTTTATCTAATTTTGTCATATTTTTCTAAATGACTTTGCTAGTGACACTTAGCATCAATGTTACTGCTAACCTATGTATCATTGCTAATGTTAGCATCAACATTATCATGTCAATGAAATTTCTAGTAATGTCCAACATTATTTCTATTGTCATGTTTCAAATCATGGGGCTTGAGGTACTTATTTGGTCTATAAATACCAAACCTCATTTCTCATTTTGTATCTTTTGGAAACATTGAGATCTTTTGGCATCTTTAGCAATCTAAAGATTATTTAAATTTAGAAAGATCCATTACTCTTGAGTTCTACTTCAAAATCCCATAATCTCATTTCTCATTTTTCATCTTTTGAAAACATTGAGATCTTTTGGTATCTTTAGAAATCTAAAGATTATTTGAATTAAGAATGATCCATCACTCTTGAGTTCTACTTCAAAATTCCATCTTGTTCCAAATGTCATTTCATCATTCACATCTCACATTCATCATTAGAAAAGAAGTAACAATTCATTAACATGTTCATCTATTATCCAAATTCAATTCTAAGCTATGCATTTCAATGACTCTTAACCAATGATGTCCCATGATTTCTATAATGTCACTTGCTTCCTCCTGTGTTAGCACTTAACCAGTATTTAGCAGCTTCTATGAGTTATTATGAAGTCAACACAACTAGTTGCATGAATAATGTGGGCCCCTAAAGCCAATCCTTCCCTTAAAATTAGCCTAATTTGTAGCTTTGCTCTTTTCCTTTGACCTTCTTGTTTTTGAATTACAAATATATTTTATTTTATATTCTTTGTCATTTCCCATCTACATTTTCCTGGTTAAATTTTCCCTCATCGCATTTCTTTCTTTTCTTTTTTGCTCTCTTAGCAAGAATCAAAGGCTAATCACTATCTTTCTTACTATCCACTAGCATTAGATATTTTTTTCCATTCCTTTATTGGTATTTTTATTTTATTATATTGTTACATACACTCTATCTCATTTTTATCATTATATCTTACTCTACCTTGCATCATGCATTGTAAGTTTGTGTTTGATTTAGAAAAGCAAATTATCAATTTGTTGGCATTTCTAGCTTTTTACAAAAATGTTTGTTGGATCATTTACAACCATAGATTGGTGGTTATCTACACTACCTATGTGTGTGTTATTGCGTGTATTATTTCTAACACAATTTCACTATAACAAATGAAGTTAATGGTAAATTGGACATGGTGGTGTATGAGATATTAGAGTTAGAAAAATAACCTACATCGTCACCACCACCACCATCCAATCTTCATCCTAGTAAAATAGATGATGATGAATTCTATTACCAAATAATTCTTCAAAATCAAAATTCCAATAAGTAAGCATCATCATCGAGACTAAGATTGGATGATATTTTACCTTATGTGATAAAACCATTGTGTTTGTCATCTATGATATCGTAGTTCTGAATATGTTATTGTAGATGCGATGTAGTGGGCCATGGTCATGCTTATAAATACCAACCTACCATCATGTTGAAACAAAAAACTTTCATCACCACTTAGACTTAGAGTTAGAGTGAATGCCCGCAGTGTGGTGATTAACAGTTATACGGGGTCTTTATTTGAGTGGATTGTTCTTGGGCATAATTCATGATTGGTAATAAAGATTAAGATTGTTTCTCACCATTGTAGCATGTTTACTCTTACTTTTCAATATGTTTACTTTTATCATGTTACTCTTTTAGTAAGGCAATATAAGTATGACTAGTTTTGATTGTAAAGTGTAATTGTTTTGTAACCTAGTGGTGACTTCACTTAATTCACTTAGTAGTGGATTCACTTGGTAATCCCAATAATGATTACATGAGCCCAAGACATGTACGACAAACTAGGAATAGATACTTATCATCCATAGGCTAGAATAGCTTTCTACTCTCATTGCACTTAGACTTAGATTGTATTACCACATTTCCATCATGTTTACACTTAGTTTTAATTTGAGCCAAATAACATCAATCTATCACATACCTCACCAAGAGTTAAAACATACAACTTACACTTTGCTAACTCTATGTGAGAAGATAATGATTGCAAACTAAACATCAACTACTAGTAAATTTACATTGTCTATCCATGGATAACAATCAGGTCACACGTGAACACTTGTGACTTGTATGGTTGAGTGTTGGAATATCCAACTGCTCATCATTAAGTTCATGCTAGAAAAATCTATCTTGAAAGGTCTGATGATAAATCTAGAACTTTTGCAAAAATAAAAAAAAATGTAAAAGAGTGGTTTATTCATAAAGCTATGGGAAATTAATATTCTTATTGAATATAGTTATTAGCTCTTTGGATGTTTTTTTTTCTCCTACTACCTTTCATATTCTTAGTGCTTCACTTTATATAGAGGAGGTATTTGCTACAATTAATAGTATGGCTAATAATATGACTTCTACTGCTAATGAATTTTTAGTTGACTTTTTAAGGTATATTGGGATGTTATTGGAAAAGTTATTTGTGATATAATTTTTGAATTTTGGTGCATAAATTTTGGTTTTCAATGAGTTAAATGTCACTTGGATTTCTCCACTCCCTAAGAAAACTGATGCTTTTAATATCAAGAGTTTTAGACCTATAAGCCTCTACACTACTTTATATAAGGTCATCTTCAAATTTTTATCTAATCAATTAGTTGTATTTTGCATTTCATTATTGATCTTGAACAAGATAGTTTTATTTTAGGCATGCACATTTTGGACTAAGTGCTTTTTACTTAGAAAATTATCCATTTTTCTCACCACCAAAAGAATCCTAGTGTCAGTTTAAAAATGGATATTAGCAACATCTATGATACAATTTCTTAGACTTACATGGATGCAATGCTAAAAAAATTTTCTTTTCATTCTCATTAGCTAAGTAAATTAGCATATTGCTACAAAGGTTCTCATTTTTCCTTGTTGGTTAATGGATCAAGAGTAGGTGACATACAGACAAAAAATGAGATTCATCGAAGTAATCCTATTTATCCTTGCTATGGAAGGTTTGGAGGCTTTTCTATAACAACATCAGAAATTTGATCTTATTAAAGTTATCAATCTAACTTTTGGTTATTTTCAATTTACCCATTCACATTTTGTGAATGATACTTCTCTTTTTCTATACATATTAGAGGATACTCTTAGCAAGGACTTTCTTTGATTGAGTCTATTTATGCAAGCATTTAGATTGTAGATTATTTTAAAAAAGAGTAAGATTTATCATTTTGGGACACCTAAACCTATTTTTCAATATTTTTTGAAATATGATATAGTGTCAAAAAGATAAGCTTCCTACCAAGTATTTCATAATTCTTTTATTTTTAAGTTGAATGAATGTTTGTATTTAGGATGAGGTGATGAATAAGATTTTTGATAGACTTTTTAGATAGAAGGAGAATTTATTGTCTTAGGCTAGGAGACTCCAACTCATGCATTCAATCCTTCAAGCATTTCTATTGTACTTATTCTCATGCTATAAGGCTTCAAAATCAATGCTAATCCTCCTTGAACAATTAGAAAGAATATTTTTATGTTTTAACACTAAGCAAAGGATGTTTCATTTAGTTTCATAGGATGTTTTATGTTAGCCCTTTCAAGATGGAGGCTAGAGTTTATGACATTTGAATTATGCTCTTCTTGAAAAACTTATCTAGCAACTTTACGTTGGAGATAAACCTTGGATCTAGGTGATGCATGCAAAGTATTTGGAACAAGTGTAGCACCTGTTACTAAGGAAAGTCCTATTTGGAGGGGTTTTAAAACATTAAGAAGATGGTTTTTAGCTAACATTAAAATGGATAGTGGTCATGTTTTTTTAGGGAGATTTAGGTGTATATAAAATTGCACATGCTTATTCATATTTAGCCCTAGCTCATAAGGATAAAGTTCATGAATCCTAGTGGAGAGATGCCAGTATTCCAAAACATAAATCTTCTTTTCTAAATATCTCTATGGTAAACTTCCAATGAAGGTTTTGTTACATCACAAAGGTTTAATTGCAAAAAGATATTTGTATGCATTAGGGGATGTCATCAAAATCATTAGACCATTATAAATTTTAGTGTCTAACACTAAGGAGTATTTAGAGGAACAAGACCTTCCTTGGCAACATATTATGCATAGGAATGTGAAAAATTCACATGTTCAGTGTCTGAATCCTTGGAATTTTCTCAAAACCATACAAGGGAAAATTAGTGCAATTTCAATGTATAATTCAATGATATCCTTATTTTTGAAAGTAAATTTTTCCGTGCCTATGATATCTTTATCCCTACAAAAAACTATCACAATGTGTTTTGAATTCAAATGATGGAAATCTATGATATAATTAGTATTCATGTAACTAAAATCTATGTGATATGATGTATATCTATGCAAATTTGAAGCATATGTGATAATCTATGTGACACTAAATTACAATTGTTTTTGATTTTTGTGGCTAAAAATGTAGACATGGTGTAGCTTATACTTAACAAGTTACACATTTATGCAACTTTTCTTGAGGTATTTTTACCATGTTTAAAAATTCTAACTTATGCAACATTCTAACTTTTATAAGAAGCAATTAGTTTTATAAAATATAAATTTTTTTTCACCATCTTTAAGTTTGAAATGATATTTTTTCTGATGGGTCTAAGTTTGGAATGACATTTTTTCTAATGAGTGATGTATGTTGAGATGAAATCTACATAAAAGTCGCAAATGTCTCTATTGAACCTATAATAGTTCATAAAAAAGTTACAAATTCCTTAATTACTTTGATTTCTATGGATTTTGGTTCTTTTTCTTTTGATCATCTTCAAAAGAATTTGTAGTGGGTAGTGAATTATCACAATCCCTTATTAATCCTATATAAGTGTCAAGCATGGTCTCTCTACTAAGAGGAAAAAATTCATCATCTTGTAGATTGTTTAAAAGTGAATAAGTCATATGAATTTCTATAGTTTCGACTTTTTCACCATTTTGCTTCCCATTCTGTAAGTATTTTTTTAGGGTCTACATAAAGATTGTGGAATGATTTGTTATCATTTTTGTCACATTTTTTCTTTATGTTTATCAATGTTTATCTTCATTATCCCATTTAGTTACTCTTTATCATTTTCATTTATTGCTGATGAGTGGTGAGGTACCCCTACACTCCACCATACGAATACGAGCGTACACGCGCGATCCGGTCGAACTCCGCAGACTAAATGCCTTAACGCCACAAGAAACACTTGGGGTTAATCGTTCGTTGTCTTCCCAGGCTTGCTTGTATGTGTCACGGTGTATGGTTAAGCAAGTCTGAGGTATGTGATTTTTTTGGT
>MNCI01012895.1:161529-184053 GCA_015680685.1 Gnetum montanum
CTATATTTGATAATAGTTCTTGTTAGGATCTTTGTGATTTCCCTATTTGTAACCTCATCTTGACCATTGGCTTGGGGGTGGTAGGGTGTTGTTAGTTTATGTTTAACCCCCAAGCATTGCATAAGCTTCCAAAGGTAGTGCCTGTAAAGTGGGTTCCATTATCAGAAATTAATGCATGTGGCAACCAAACCTATTTACAACATTTTGTTGTACAAACTAAGCAGTGGTACAAGATGTATAGTTAGTAATAGTTACTACTTCTACCTATTTCATACAATAGTCAATAGTGATTATGATGTATGACTTTCAATTTGACATGGGTGTGATGGGACCCATGAAATCAATGCCCCAGATTTTCCCCTGTAATGGTGCCAATGATGAGTGATGAGGTACCCCTGTGCCCAACCATATGAATCACAAGCATTCATGTATGATCCAGTTGAATTACCTAGACAGGACTAGTTGAGGCATCTAGATCATTATGTCTTGATTGCAATTTGTTGTCTTCCCACTTGGACTAGTGGTAGCTTTGTCATGTATGGTTTAGTCCAAAGTCAGGCATATGATAATTGATGTTGTTTTGGCCTTATGCTACTCCTAATGGTAATAAATAAATCAATTAAGCTAATTAATAATGAAAAATAAATTCTAGACTAGCCTATGGGCAATGAGTATCTATTCCTAGCTTGTCATACATGTCTTGAACCCACGTATCCACTACTGGGATTACCAAGCAAATACATGTTTATGCTTGAAACTAGTTGCACTCATTCCACCAATTCATTAATATGCATGGAAATGTAAATATTAACTAAGTACATAAAAAGTAAATTGCATGGAAAGTAAATCTAACCTATGTCAAAGTGCTGTAATGAATAAGAATTAATCTCGATCTTATTGCCATTTATGGAATGTGTCCAAGTACATTGCCACTCAAATAAGACACCATACAACTGACTTAGATCCACACTACGGGCACTCACTAACTATTCTCTAAGACTACAGAATAAAACTGCAAGATTTTGACTACTTTATTGACTAGTTAACTCCCAAACCATGTGTTCAAGTGTTATATTTATAAGCTGGTACACATTCCTCGATATAAGAGCCAAGATATCAAAGCTAAGATATTAGAGTTAACGAAAAATTGACTTTTTGTCAAAAAGATGTGATATAGCATCAACGATATAGCACCTTGTGAAGATCCTTCTTGTCCTTCTCTTTTTGGAACCATCAATAATCAATCAAAGGGTTTGATGTTACTATGGTGTTGTCATTTATCATTAACAGGGTTATACCTTACTCATGACCTTAGTTCTATTAAGTTCTTTAGCTCATATGATTGTAGAGTTAAAAACATTTTAGAAAAATGCTAAAAAAGTATTAACTTCTTTTATGTCCCTTCTCAATTGGCTTCTTTTCCCTTATGTATGGCTTATAATGATGGTTATGGTTTCTTGGATGAGAAAATTAAGGGTTCTTGCATTCATATTGATGAGTGCCGAGGTACCCCTACACTCAACCGTACGAAACGAGCGTAGCATGTGTGATTCGGTTGAACTCTGCAGACTAAATGCCTAAATGCCCCATGGAACACTTGGGGTTAATCATTCGTTGTCTTCCCAGACTTACTTGTTGTTGTTTCGGTGTATGGTTAAGTAAGTCCAAGGTATATGATTTTTTTGGTCTTTTCTTGTTTTATGTCTTCTATGCTAAGAGCAAAGGGTTGAGAAACTAGCTAACTCTAACTAATGTCCTAAGATTAAATTAACTAGCATCAGCATCTGTTCCCACTTACCGTACACACCCTGAAATATGCAACTGTGGCTACCAAACGCTAATTGTTACTGGGATCACCACACGTAACGCACGTGCTCGAAGTGGTCGTACTGAGGCACCTAACTAGCCTAAGCGTGATGAGTAGTTGATTTCTTGACTAGTCGTACACATTCGTAGATGCTCATAATCAAGTCGTACTCATCTCGAGTTCTAGGAGATAAGGGTGAGAGAATCTAATCGCGATGAGTAGCCGATTCCTTGGTTAGCCGTACACATTCGTCAATGCTCGTAACCAAATAGTACTCATGCTGCGCTAACAACAGGTAATAAATAACATGTAATAAAACCTATCCATGTACTGCAAGGTTTATCCACAAAGCTCGTCTTTATTGCTGTACAAAACTTGCGTTCAGGTACAAAGCTGCTCGAATAAAGAACCGTTCACTTGGGGACTCCTATTGCGGGCACATGGAAAATGCTCTATCTCTGGAGTGACTAAACTGCTAGAGCTTCGCTACTTCTAGCCTAGGATGAGAAATGAGGGGAGTGCTGTCTCTTATTTATAGATTTGGCTGTGGACTGCGATATCGCGTATGCGATATTGTAGGGGACGACATGATATTGCCTATGCAATATCGCATGGGATGCGATATCGCGACGGCCGCGATATTGCATACGTGATATCATGGTGCATGCGATATCGCGTCTCATCACATACGATTGATTGTTCTTTAAAATACTTAAAATTTTTAACATGCTTATCATTATAATACCTTTTGAGTAATAGAAAATATTGAAAAATTGGTGCAAGTTTGCCATGCAAGGCCCCTTTCCCAACTAAATTGAACACTCCACGTTCAACTAGGTTCAAAAACTACAGAAATCGAAGTGATATGGAGCAAGATATCGCGAGTGGAAGTTGGTTGTGCAAAGATCTTAGTCGAGAGAGAAAAATTCAAAAACTCCCCTAGTTTCAATTGATGATAATGAATGTTTAAATAGCACAAAGGTCATATATATAGTTTTTATTATCCAAATATCAGATACTTGATACTACAAAACATGACTCATCATACCCCCATGATTGAATGAAAGCTCATCCTCAAGTGAAACAAAATGAGGAATAAGTACTTTACAATATATTAGGAAGGTATGGGATTATTGACTAACGTAACTAGACATAAAAATTGACTCTTGCATCCTACAGTGATGTTTTACACAAAATGGACACATCATGACAAAACAATAAAATAACAAAACCTGGGGAACTCATGTAGTTGCTAGAGGTGGTGGCTCTTTCATGGGTTGTTTCTCCTTGTCATTAGGCTTTTGGAATTTATAGAGATTCAAGAGCACTTGTAACTTTTCCTCCTCTATTTTTGGGTCATGTATCATCCAAGCTGATGAGCCAATGTATGGCAGAACTAGTACATTCGATAGACACAGTAGCTATAGGAACATCTTATTTTCTTTCATGTACCATACTACAAACTGTCGTTGTTCCTCCTCGAAGGCCCTACCTTTTCTTTCCATTCATGGTGATCTATTAATCTTTTGGCCAGGTTTGAGGCTACATCTCTTTGCCCATGGTAGCAAGCCTTAATTACTTCCAATTTCAAGTTTGCCATGTAGGGATTTTGTAGAGAACTTTTTCTACTTGCAAACTCTTTTTCATACAAAGCATAAGTGGTTGCTGCTTGTTGTTCTAGCTCATTTCTGGACTGACCCACTATTAACATGGTAAGGTTGGCATAGTGAAGGTTAGCCAATGTCATGTACTCTTTCAGATCTTCAATCTACAAGTCCTTATTCTTCACTTCTGCTTGGTGAACCAAGGCATAACTATCCTAGATTGGTTGCTAGTTAGGATTTTGCATTGAAATGGAAATAATAAAGGTGTTTTCCATCTAGATTTATTTTTCATTAATATTCTTATACATGCCAATATGGTCTTGGAAGTGCTGTTTTAGCTTTTCATGTTTCTTGGCCTCATTTCTCCATGCGCTTATCCCAATTGCAAATTTTTAATGTATTATGCACACCTCCTTCATTGAGAGGGTTTAATTTTCTCTAGTCAATCTACTTATGTCTTCATTGACCCTCACTAGTTGTTCTCTCAACTGGTGGACACTTTCTTCAAAGATATTTTTAATGCCCCATATGGGACTCCTGTTGTGGACACTTTGGAAAATATTCTAACTCTAGTAAAAATAAACTGAAATAGCTATGCTATGTTATGACAAAAAGTATATGGAAATTGTGTGATCAATTGCTATATTTATAGGCTAGCACACACCCCATGATATTAGATATTTGACATCACTCCTTGGGACCTGATATCACATACCTGATATTAGGGCTTCGATATCAAGTATCCAATATCAAAGCCAAGAAAAAGATGATTCATCAATAAGAAAACTCTTAACTACACTTATGATGATCAAAACAAGATTAATGCATAGTCTTTTCAAAAAGGCTTTGGTAAGGAAATTGTATAGGTACTAATAAGTGAGAATGAAGAGAAGTGGAGAATTAAAAATGATGCAATGAGTGATCAAAGGTTTTACCATAAAGAGAATGAATAAATAGAGACATCACATATATGATCTAATGAAAGAGAACTGAAGGATGAGGAGGTACTTTATGATAGGGGACCTTACCTCAAACTCCATTAATCTTCTCTTCTCCCTTGTAAGCAAGGTAAGTCAAGGTAGGCTTCCAGCTCTTTGCTTTCTAGTTAATAAGAATGGTATTTGAAGTCCAAAATTATTTGTGTCTTGAAAAATGATGGAAAAATTGGTTAGAGCATCCCTTACATTCATTTTTGAGCTTGATATAATTGATTCTATGAAAAATGTGTGTAGCACTTATTTTGATTTCCTTTGGATCATTATCTTATTGGTTTTTGTCATGTTTTCAATCTTGTTTAATCTGAACTTATTATGAAGATCTACTTCTAAGATCATGGCCTTTGGGATATTTTTGCTATTTATGTGATAAGACAAGCCTTTGAAAAATACTATCAATATTACTAATTAGAGACCTTAGTCTTCACATTTGAGCATAATGTTGTTGTAGTGTTTTGTGATTTACAACATTTGTACATTAATAGCCCAAGATAAGTAGCACATGTGTAGGAGGAGTCTTTGGAAACGTCAACCAAGAGACACTAAAACACTAAAATATTCCAAAATGAACAAGATAAGAAAATCAAGAGGTATTTTTCTTTTAAGTAGAAGGATGAGTCTTGAATTTGTATTTCTGATATCCTTTGGCATGTTTATCATTTCATTTTTTGAAAAATGGTTATGTTTGTGGTATTGTGTTATACAAAAAGAAAAATATGCATGTTTCTTGCATGGCTCCCATATCTTTGTCGTGATGTTTTTCAAATTTTTGGTTGAATATAAAGATACAAGTTCTAATGAGATAATGGTTCCAATGAGATAGGCTGCTTGATCTATATTTGATCTTTAGCATCAAATTATGTGTTGTTGGTATTTGTTTTTTGGATTAATTGTAGATCCTTGTTTTGAACTAATAAGAGCAAGTCTTAATGTATCATTTCCCACATATTCGATATTCAAGCATATGTTGAAGTAAGAAGTACCTATATTTTTATGAAGGAATGCAAATAGTAATATTATTCCTTACAACAATATGAAAAGGAACATGATCATTCTAATTATGGAAAAGTATCCATAATTTTGATAGAAACATCCTTTGAATAGTTTGATTTGATATGTACTTCCTAGTACTTAATATTTGGCATGGCTGGCTTCAAATTATGAAGTTGTATTACTATACTCTCCTTATCATATAAGATATGCCCTAATTTTTTGCTGATGTTTTAAAAGGATGGAAAATATTAGAAAATGAAAGAACAATACCATAGGAAGAACAACCTAGGTGCTAACTACTTAACTAAGTATTCCTTTAAGTAAGCACTAAATTTGGCTTTTTTTTAGCCCTACCTTAGCAATCTTATATGGATACTCTCAACCTCCTTTTGTATTACAAGGAATGTGGTAAGTTATAGGCAAAAGAAAGCCAAAAATGGCAAAAATAAAAATCAATTCATGATATCACCTTTGATAACTTAAAAATTTTGATTATTTGTTACAAGCACAGTTATTTATTTGCAAGCATAGTCGATGAGTCATCTGCATTATCTGATAGAAAGTTAACTTTTTGGTTGGCTCGGATATCCTAGCCCCAATATTAAGGCTCTGATATCAAGGCTTTGACAACAAGGCTCCAATGTTAAGGCGTTGACAACATGGCTATGATATCAAGGCTCTGATGTCAAGACTCTGACAACAAGGCTCCGATGTCAAGACTCCAGCAACAATCCTTTGATATCATGGCTTTGACAACAAGGCTCTGATGTTAAGATTCCAACAACAAGGCTTCGATGTCAAGGCTTCGACAACAAGGCTGCATCAACAAGGCTTTGTTGACATGGTCAGTTGCATTGATAAGGCCTTATTGACGTGGCCCTATCAACCCATCATTTCATGCATCAATGAGGCCCCATTGACGTAGGCTAGCAATAAAATCTATAAATATGTTCTCATAATCGTGTTTATGTAGTTCTTTGGTCAATAGAGTAGCCAAAGTCTTCTAAGTTTATTTCATAATCTTGGAGAATAGTCAGTGAGTGCCTACAATGTGGATCTAAGTTAGTTGTATGATGTCTTATTCGAGTGGCAATGTACCTGGACACATTCCATGAATGACAATAAGATCGAGATTGATTCTTATTCATTGTAGCACTTTAACTTAGATAAAATTTACTTTTAATGCAATTTATATTCCATGTACTTAGTTAATATTTATGTTCCATGCATGTTAATGAATTGGTGAAATGAGCACAATCAGTTTCGAGCGTAAACACATATTCGCTCGGTAATCCCAGTAGTGTTATTGCATGGTTCACCCAATAACATAACGCTTGGTAATCCCAGTAGTGTATATGTGGGTTCAGGATGTGTATGCCAAGCTAGGAATGAACACTCATTACCCGAAGGCTAGTTTGGAATTTACTTTCCATTGTTTATCAATTTAAACAAATGATTTCTTTATTATTGTTAGGAGTAGCATAAGGCCGAAACAACATCAACAATCATGTGCCTCACTTTGGACTAAACCATATGTGATAAAGCTACCACTAGTCCAAGTGGGAAGATAGTGAACTGTGATCAAGGCATAACGATCTAGATGCCACAACTAGTCTCATCCACAACATTTGACACCACAACTAGTCCCATCCATGAAATTCAACTGAATCACGCATGAATGCTTGTGATTCGTATGGTTGGGTGTAGGGGGCACCTCACCACTCATCATTGGCTCCATTGATGGTGCTAGTTATCTAGATTAGTTATATTATACACAATTGTTGTAAAAGCATTAATGATTTATCTTTTAGAAAGTATTAAGTCACACACACCATTAACTAACAAAAATGTCTCTTTCACAAGGAAGCGATAATGTTTCATATGGTGAGAACATTCATTGGAGAACTAACGAGCTATATGTTGAAGAAAATTAGAGTGACCAACCTCATGCAGGGGTTTCATATGTTCATGACCACCCTAATGACACTTAAGGATTACATTCACCTAAGGATGACAACACTAGAAGAGATGAAGTAAGTTCTAGGGAAGGCCTCAAGGCCTAGCACCTTCTCAAAACCTAAAAAGGATAAATCAAGGGACTATGGGGAACATCATCGAAGACATGGAAATCCTCCCAGTTTCTCATCATCATCTTCTTCTTCAACATCTAGTTTTGATGAAGATGAATGTAGGTATAGAGAAAAAGCTTCACTATGTGGTCAAGATAAGGGTAGAAATCAAAACCACAAGAAAAATCAAAGACCTCAACATGAAGACAACCAAAACCACCACAATCAAGCAAATAGAAATAGCAATTTTTACCATGCAACATTGGATGACGATGAACCCTTGTTGGCCACTAAGAGCCTGATGCAGATCATAGAGGTAGTTAGGACTCCCCACAAGAATCACAGGGAAAGTTGCATAATAAGGCTTAATATGAATAATATCCCTAAATTTTTGGGAGGCTATGATAATGATCCAAAACATCACTAACAAGCCTTCCATGATGCCTGTGCCTTGCAAAATATTAAAAATCAGTGGCAAAAGCATATGCTCTTCCCTAGGACACTAATAAATGAAGCTAAAAGTTGGTATAGATTGTTGGAACCAAGTTCCATCCACCAGTGGTGCACAATGCTAGAACTTTTCGATGAAAAAAACCAAACCTATGCAAGAGTATCCAACCTAAGAAAACAAATCCAAGGATGGAAGTAAGAAAATCATGAACCCTTGGATGTGGCCTTGGATAGATACTATTCGCTACTACATATATGTCCTAACCATGATTTCTCTCAAAAAGAGCAACTTTTCCACATCATAGATGGGCTTTGTAATGAAATGATGGAGACCCTTGGGATGTATGCTCAAGGTTAGTTATATGAATTAAAAGCCCATCAGATACAAAGGCTAATCAAGTAGGTGGAAAAAGAAGAAGGAGAGCTATGTAAATGAGAGAATGTAGAGGAAAATAACTAGGACCCAACTCTTTAAAGGAAAAGGGTCCATATCTATGATGAGGAAAAAGAGGCAGCTCTCAAGGAGGTGATTTCATAGCAAACCTTGCCATTGCAACAATCTCTTGATGAACTCTAGGCAAGGATGGATAGGATGTTAGAGTGGATAAACGAAAAAGCTACAACTTTCATAGAAATTGTGGAGGATAAGGTAACACAAAATGAACTAGGCAACCATAATAAATATAGGAAGAAGAACTAATAAACAGCTAGGAACACTTATCGGCAAACATGGAAAATGACTATAGAAGAAGAGGCTATAGACTCAACCATAGATGAAGATGATGGATGTGACATCTGCATATATGACCACCCAAAGGGCTATTTCCAAATCATGTTACATCTTCATGAGTATTAGGATTTTGCATTAAATCCCAAGTTTGTACAAAAGAAAATGCCTATAAATTTACCTTTCTCACAAGGTAATCATAAATAGTCCTACAACCAATCGTACCATCCTAGTGGGACTTCATACCAGCCTCAAGACTATCATCCAATGCAGTTAAAAAACCAAAAGTGGTGGCGGAGGCCATCATCAAACCAACACTACCCTTACTACCAATTTTACTGTATGGATATTATGTTCAAAAACATGTTTCCTTGACTATTTCTACCTCCTCTACTTCAAATCGCTACTACCACTCTCTCAAATATCATCGATCTACAAAATCTTCTAAAGTATCATCACCTCACACCTCTCATCCTTCGTCATATCCTCAATATTCTCATACTTCCCTCCACCATATGTTACCACCAACAACATAGGAATGTTTAACACCATGACATCAACGAGAAAATGCCACTTGTGCTGCAAACATACACAGAAATGATAATGGCAATAGATCTTCACGACAATCTAGGAAATGCCCTTTCTTTAGGATAGTTCCCATGCATAAGCACAACACTTGTAGACCTACTAACTCATCCAAACTAGCACAAAGGCAATGAAGTGCAACACCCTTCCTTCCACAACCAATGTTCTCTAATCCTATGCAAAGGCCAACATCCATCATTACTCCAACACCTAATAGAAGTGATGAATCTAGCACTATGGAGAGACAAAAGAATCCATGCATCACTAATAGTAAAGGATGTAGTCATGGGCTGAAAATTCAAAATATTAACACAACTCACAAGAAAGTTCAAGAGCAAGTGTGTGAGCAAAAACCAGTCTATGCAATAGCCACTAAACTAGAAGACACTCAGTGGGTTGAAAATGAGAATATAAAATTATTTGAAAGATGCATGAAGGCAATTGATCTACTTATTAGTTTTATACTTAAGAAAATGGACCAAACAGAGGACTTAGATAGAGATATATTACACTCTGATTATACATTGGAAAAGGATATTAAACACAGAGACCTAGGAATTAAAATAGAAAATCAAGAAGAAGTAAACACATCTAGATCCCCCAAAATAGAAATACCTTCAAGTCCAAATGAAGGTACATCCGCAAATGATCCAAATGAAACCATCACCAATGTTAGATGTGCTACCACATGATTAATTAAATCAGTAATAGTGATAGATCAAAAACTAATGGTGTATAACCAAGAAATTGTGCAGTCCATCTCCCGAATGTGTAGCCATAAGATTAGTCATGGGTGAGATGCTCCATCCTAGTTAAAGAACTAATAAGTGTTTTTCACATTTTTATTTCTAAAATTTCTTATCATTTTCTTATTTCTTCCAAAATTTTATGATTCTTAATATGTTTTCCATTCCTTAGTATTTTTTTCTTTATATTTTTCTCTTTTCTTGAGTCATTTCCTTTATGTTTTATGAATATCTTTTATATTTCTATTAATAATATTGCCAAGTCATGATGCAAAATTCAATGCTATGTGTTGGGTTTTTGTTCTATGCTATCAAGATGATTGGATAAGTAATTGTGAAAAGTAGTGAGACCATCTCATCCATCACTTTAGTTCTTTGAATAAAAGGTCTTTTTCATGGAAACAATTTAGTTCTTCTTTCATGAAACTAAAATTAATCAATGATCATTGTACCTTGATGAAAAAAGGAATGACCAAGTGGAAATGGTAAGGGTGTGACCTCAAGGGGACTTGTTGGGTTTTTGTCTTATCTTCCTTCATGTGGTTTATGACTCCTCTTGGAATGTATCATCACTCCTCCATTAATCAATAAAAGGGAAGCTCTATCTTTACATGGTGTGGTTCCCATCCAAAAAAATGAAAGAAAAAACAACAACAAAAAATAGAAAAAATAATTATGGGAATTTAAAGCACACCCCTTAGACACAATAATAAGCTACAAGCACTAATTATGGGGCTGGAAAGACATGTTACCCTTGCCTGAAGGCACCCATCTAACTAAGTCCCTTCCTTCCTTATTATCTTTTCTTCTCTTTTTGGACTGATGACTATTCTTTGAGGTGGTTGTGAACTCATGGTGGTAGGGAGGAGGGAACACATCAATGCAAGGTTTCTATTCATGGTATGGACTTGGTTTGAACTTGGATGGATAGGTATGTTGATCATTTTAATCACATTTTTTCAAGAACCTATTGTGGACATGGTTAAGTACCTTACATCTGATCTCTACAATCTCTTCTCATCCCATTATTCACCTCACTACTGCATGTGATTATGAGCCTTTTGGTTTTCTAAAATATAGTACAACATCCCAGCAACGGAAGTTGTGTGTTGTTTGGAACAAAGGCATGGTGTACATTTAACTTCTTGGATGCCCATGGACATCTATAAAAGTGGTTATGCAAGGGCATTATGGTAGGAGCTTGCTTTGGGGAGAACCCACTTTCATAACTTTTGTTAATCATGGCTTTGAACTAACCTTCACATCTTCTAGGACATCAATGAAAGTTTCTCTGAATTTATGCATAATTTTGGGACTACTTCTCATCACCTTCAATTACTTTTTTACTTTTTCCTACTTTTTTGTTAAAATATTCTTCAAGTTCAATATTTCTTGGCCATCTTCTGAATCAGACCTTTAGTTTCAATTGTTTGAAAACTTGTGTGCTTCTGGAGTTACACTTATTAGTCATGGGGGCTAGAAATGCTTGCTTTGAAATTTGGAAATTTTTCTAACATCCTATTTTTGAACATCATGATAACTAATAGAAATTAATCAAAATAATGTGAATAGCTTGATAATTTTAGTTACCTCATAGGCTTAGGCACAGTATGCTATCAACATGAAAGATATGTCCATAGACAAATCAAAGCACACACAAGATAGTAACTCAAGCATCACATGTTTACTAAATCCATGGGATGAGGAGAAAAAATTTTAGTCCATCCTTCAAGAAGCATCAACATAACAATCTAGGTTGGAAGTCTACCATTGCTAGCAAGAATAAGAAGAATCATCTTCAGTAGATTCTTGAAGACCTCATAAATTTTGTAATCTTGAAAGTCTATCTAGTGTTTTAGTCACTCAGTCATTTTGTATGCATCCCACTCGAATAAAATTTTGTAATGCAACACTCAAAGTCAATTAGTAGTTAGAATTAGTTAATAATTCCATACCTTTCCAATATCGTAAAGAAAGCTTGGTCCTATCCTGTTAACTTGAGGATGAGTTTTTATTCAGTCATGGGGGTATGATGAGTCATCTGTTGGTTGGGTTATCTAATAAAAAGTTAACTTTTTGGTTGGCTTCGAGATCCTAGCCTCAATATCAAGGCTTTGACAACAAGGCTCCAATGTCAAGGCTCTAACAATAAGGCACTAATATCAAGGCTCTGATGTTAAGACTTTGAAAACAAGGCTCCGATGTCAAGATTCTGACAACAAGGATTCGATGTCAAGGCTCCAACAACAAGGTTGCGTCGATTAGGCCTTGTCAATGTGGTTACATTGATGAGGCCCTATTGGCATATCATTTCATGTGTCAATGAGGCCCCGTCAACATAGGCTAGTAATAAAATCTATAAATACACACTCATAGCTATGTTTATGCAATTATTTGGTCAATAGAGTAGCCAAAATTTTGAAATTTTATTTTGTAATCTAAGAGAATAGTTAGTGAGTGCCCGTAGTGTGGATCTAAGTCAACTGTATGACATCCTATTTGAGTAGCACATCGACATAGCGTAGTTTCTTGCTACACTATGCTACGCTATGTAGCATAGCACAATGTAGGCACTTGTTTAAATAGAAAACTTTCGTTGGAGTTGCTAACTTTTGCTGAAAGTCTTGGTGCACGCCGGGCCAACCTTTGGAGCATTTTTACTGATGCACATCTTTATTACACTATGCTATACTACGTAGCGGAGCATAGCGTAGTAGCCAATGTAACTTGCATTTCTATCAAAACTGCGAGGTTTCATGAGAAAACTTTGCTTGCTTTGCCCTTACTACATTATATAGTGTAGCATAGCATAGCACCTTGTGTCAGCTAAATTCTAACTTTGTCTTACGTGAACATCTTGTCAAACTTGTATTCAGACATTTGATTGATTTTTTAAAGGCTTGCTACACTATGCAGCATAGCATAGCATAGTAGACTTCTGAACTAGAAAACTTGCCGAACTATTTTTCTCATCTGAAGCACTCTCGACAGCTCCTAGCATGGTTTCTAAGTAGACTGTTAGCTGGGTGAATTGTCCAGGTGGGTAGGTTGGAGAGTCCATTGGGCCTGTCAGCTTTGGAGGTAGAAAAATTACCGAACTGAAGAGTCTAACCTTAGTGCCTATATTTTCCTGCCAAACGGCCATGAGGATACACTTGTGGAAATTCTTGCCTTAGTTCTAAGACCTTGGTGAAGCAAGAGTGCCTTGAAATTTTATGGTGTTTCATTGGCCCCTCTTTGTTGATGTCTAGAGGACGGGCCCAAGAGACACTGATAAAGAATATGAAAGACCATGAAAGATAAGATGCTAACATCGCTATTTAGTAGTCACCCAGATGTTGCTTAGCTATGCTTGAGAGTACTAGGATAGTCATATAGGGAAAGGGGCAAAGGGTGGATCTGCGAGGATAGTTTCAGTAAGGGAAAGAAGTAGCAATGAGGTCCCTTGTCGAAGTGCTTGTGAGGGAGTTTCTATGCATGAACATCTTTCTTTTGCAACCTTTTGACCTCTTGTTGGAATGCTTGGAGATGATCATTGCAAAATAGTTGATGTGCCATTTTTTTTGGGCATGTGTTTTTTTTGGGTGAGCTTTTGCTCTTCTATGCTTTTCTTTTGCTATTTTGCCATTTTCATTTGCAAACAACCTTGTTGTTGTAGGACAAGTGTTTCCTCCCCAAGATGAGTTGCATTATATCCACGTGGGGCTTTGACCTACCTACAAATGCTTCCCATGTGGTGAGTTGTATTACGTGCATCATGGACTTTGCCGTTGAGCATATGGGAGGGCTTTATAGGCATTAGGGAAAATTCATAAAAGAGGTGTGAGAAGGGGAATTGCAGGTGTATGAAACGAGGGAAATGAGGTTAAGGGGGAGGATAGGATGTGCACTCCTAAGTAGCTAAGCTAGTCAGGATGACCACCTTTGAATGACGTAGTGTCCTACCATCTTAGCGAAATGCAACTCTAATCGACGCCTCTCTGGCACATACCCTGCAAACATAACAGAGAGTAAACAAGAAGAAACAACCATCAAGTAAATTGAAGGCAAAGATCTTGCTTGCTTTGGACACTGCTAGAATAATGGACGTTCTTGTTGAGGCATGCGATGTCCAAACTAGAAAGGCCAGCAACAGTTCTGGTGGCTTCAGCGTGGAGAGGTTGGCACCAAGGTGGTTAGGAATTGTGGTGATGTGAGTGCTCAAGATTCCCCACCCAGGGAAAACATTATGCATTTCAACTATAAGTGAAGAGGCTTAATAGTTGAATGTCTTTTGGGCATGGGTGATGGTAGGGGCTGGAGGGTAGCAACTCTATGGTTGGGCCACAATAGTGTTGGGACTCCCACAACAAGCGTCGACCACAGAAGCTACTGGCAGGGCAAAGGGTCGTGGTAGCGGTAGCTCTGGAAAGTCAGCAAGATGTCATACGACATCTCTGGAGGATCAGCAAGATGCCAGAGGTAGTGCTATTGCATATATTCCAGAGAGTGTTTTCTTGGCATCGTGAACTACATTCTGGAACTGCAACATCACACCCTACTTCGGCACTGTGCACGTTCACTTATTTGTAGAGTTATGGATGCATGCTGAGGACGTGCTGCAAACCTAGTTTAAGGTCCTGGTAGATCATCTGATGTGTTGGTTTAAGGTCCCAAAAGACCATGGTGTGCTAGTTTAAGGTCCCAATAGACCGTTGTGCTAGTTTAAGGTCCTAGCAGACCATTGTGCCGGTTTAAGGTCCCAATAGACTTCTGTGCCGATTTAAGGTCCCAGCAAACTGTTGTGTTGGTTTAAGATCCCAGTAGACTGCTGTGCTAGTTTATCATCATAGTGGATGGTCACTATGCTAGTTTAAGATCCTATCTAATTATTGTGGTAGTATATTGTCATAGAAGATGGTGGATGGGCCAGTTTAAAGTTGTAGTGGACAACCTATGTTAGGTTTACATTGTAGTAGATGAGCTTTGCTAGTTTTACGTCATGGAAAATGGTTTGTGCCAGTTTATAGTCATAGTGGACTATCTGTGCCAGTTTATAATAATAGCATACTACCTTTGCCAATTTTACGTCATAGTAGATGAGCTTTGCTAGTTTTACATCCTAACGGACATTTTGCTTACCTTGCTCATGCATCAAATGTAGTATGGTTTGAGATACAGATGATTTATAGGATTTGTGAACTCTTTGCCATCCATGTCTACTAGTTTGAAGGCCCCATTTCTGTAGGCTTTTGTGACCATGAATGGACCTTCCCAGTTTGCTAAGAATTTGTTCACATGTTCACGGACAACCTTGAGAATGAGGTCTTCCTTTTTTTCCGATCGTTGATGTGGGTTTGCATTATGCTTCTACCTTTGCCTATCTTGGTAGCGCTCTATGCAGCCAAGTGTTTGTGTATGCTCCTCCTCTATGGAGTCGAGGTTGATGATACTCGACTCGTTATTTTGGGCTTCATCAACAACATTTTATAGGATCATTTGAAGTGAGGGTATCTACAGCTCAAGAGGTAACACCGCTTCAGATCCATAAACAAGACTATAAGGAGTTTTACCTATTGTTGTCCTGCATGTCGTTCTATAAGCCCATATCACTTAGAGGATTTTCTCGGGCCATCGCCTCTTGCAGTTACTAAGAATTTTCTTAAGCAAGTTGATGATGGCTTTGTTTGTAGCTTCTACCTGTTCATTGGCTTGCGAGTAGTATGGCAACAAGAAAGATTGCCTGATGTCAAGGTTGTTGCAGAAGGTTTTAGTTTCTGCACTACTAAACTATGGCCCGTTGCCAGTCACAATAGTCATGGGAAGCCCAAACCTTATCACTATGTTATCCAATATAAAGTGGAAAACCTGTTGAGATGTAGTCTTCCTTAAGGAAATAGCCTCCACCCACTTGGTAAAGTACTCAGTGGCTGTGATAATGAAGCTATGCCCCGTGGAAGACTTAGGTGTGATAGGTCCTATAATGTATAGTCCCCATCATTGGAATGACCATGTGATTTGCATCGGGTGCAACTCGGTAGGTGAAACGTGTATAAGATTGGCATATCGTTGGCATGTATCACAAGTATTAAATTTGGCAAGGAAATCATGTTCCATGCAAGGCCAATAGTACCCTAGGTGGATGATTTTTACTACCATGGCCCTAGGTGGTATGTGTCCACCACATAGTCTTTCGTGTATCTCATTAATAACCTTATGCGCTTGCTCCTCATTTACACATGCCAACAATATCCCATCAAAGGAGCATTTGCATAAAGAGTTATCTCCCATAAGTACATATTGCTGAGCACACTTGTGGATTACATCCCTTTGGGTAGATGTTAATCTGCATGGGGGTTCGCCATGTTGCAGATAGGCTTTATTATTGATGTAGCACTCCTGGGTATTCACAAAGCTTACAGAGGCGACATGTACTTCTTGAGTGATAGGCTCTATACATTTGGTTATCAAAGCAGGAAAATTTGCAAATAGGTGTGGTGGCACATTTAATGCTAGGGTGGCCAAGGCATCTGCTACGGTGTTCTCATTGCGTAACATGTGTTGAATGTCTGTTGTTGCAAACTGTTTAAGAAAAATTTTGGCTAGGTCGCAATAGGGTTGCAGATGAGTAGCTTTGCAGGCATAGACCTTAGTGATTTGATTCACAATGAGTTGTGAATCGCCGCGAATCGCCAGGTGTTGAATTTTCAATTCTTGGGTTGCTAAGAGGCCCCTGATGAGTCCTTCATACTCTACCACATTTTTCATACAAAGGAACGTGAAATGATAAGCAAACGATTGAATATCCCTAGAGGGGAATGTAAGGATGACCACTGCACTACCACCACACATAGTTGAGGCACCATCGAAATGCAAAGTAGCTTCGAGATGTAATGGGACAATGTTGATGGTGCTAATGTGCTCATCAGGGAATTCGGGTTCTATGGTTGCCTGATCATCAACAGGTGAGGTTGTGAGTTGCGTAGCTATAGCTTGACCTTTCATCAACGATTGGGTCACATAATGCAAATCTAATTCCATGGTTATGGCTTTCCACCGGGCTATCCTACTGCTTTCGTATAGATTGTTTGTGATATCCCGAAGTACATTACTTTTGCATATTATGTTAACCTTTCTATGGAACAGATAATGCCTCCACTTTTTCAATGCAAACACTAGGGTAAGGCAATTTCTTTCCACCTCATTGTATTTCACCTCATATGATATCAATGCATGACTTAGATAATACACTAGAATCTCAGAGTTGTTGTCTCATTTCTGACATAACAGTGCTACGATAGACATGTCTAAGGTGGTAAGGTAGATGTAGAAAGGCTTATCCCTCTACAATGGGTAAACAGTTGGAAGGTGTAGAAGCTCTTTTTTTAGATTGTCAAAGGCTTGCTAGCATTGTGTTGTCTATTTGAAGTTAACCCGTTTCTTTAGTAAGCATTTCATGGGGTATAACTTTTTAGTCAACTTTGCTATAAACCTTCTAATGAACTGTACCCTACCTTGCAACTCACACAATTATTTAAGGTTTGTAGGGGATGCTAGATTAGCGATGGCCTTAACTTTGTTAGGGTCTACTCGTATTCCAGCCTCTGATACTACAAACCCTAACATGTGTCTGATTCTTACCCCGAAGACATACATTTTTGGGTTGAGGCATAAGTCATGCATTTGGAAACATTTGAGGACTACACCTAGATCGTTGGAATGGTCAACAACCTCTTTAGATTTGACCGCTATGTCATCCAAATGGTCGTTTAGTGTTTCTAGGATGTAGTCACTAAAGATGTATGTCATGGCTCTTTGGTAGGTTGCTCCAGCATTTTTGAGCCCAAAGGACATCATAGTGTAATAGAAAGTACCCCATGCGGTCATGATAGTGGTTGTTAAGTAATGCTCTGGATTAATATGAATTTGGTTGTAGCTGGAGAAACTATCCATGAAGGATAACAAAGCGTGACCAGCTGTAGTATCGATGAGTTGATCAATACTCAGCAACGAGAAGTCATCCTCGATCATTGCTTTGTTCAGTTCTCGGAAGTCTATACAGATCCGTATTCCTCCCGTTTTCTTAGAAACTACAACGATGTTCGACACCCATTCCAAGTAATCAACTGCTCAGATGAAACCAGCCTAATATAGCTTAGTGATTTCATCACGTACGACTAGTGTGATCTCTGGTTTAACCTTGCGAGCCTTTTTCTTAACTGCTTTCATACGCAGATCTAAGACAATGTTGTGCTGTATAAGCCTCAGATCCAAGCCTGACATGTTGTTATAAGACCATGTGAATACTTTGATGTTGTCCTGCAGTATCTTGGATACATCTTTGTGCATTTTTGAATCTAGAAGGGAGTTAAGTTTTAACATTTTTATTTCCCCCTGGATGTAGTCACAAGTGTTTCAATGATAGGGTCCTTAGTTACATCCCTGGCCTCTAAGTCTAAGGTTGGGACTAGGTGTTCGGGCCAGTCTAGGGATGTTTTTAAGGATGCAACAGTGCTATCGGCGTATGATTCCCAGTCTATTGTCTCTAGGTTCAGTTTTCTTGCAAGCTCGTCATGTGGACCTATCAAGGCTAAAGGTGAAGAAAGATCACGATGCATTTTCATTCTTGCTCAACCTACCACAATGAGATAAATGCCAAGTCAAGTGATACATGTTTGTAGCAACGATGCCTAATAAACATTTGTAAAGAAGAAATGAGATATGAATAGTTAAAATAATTATAAATTATGATACAAAGTTTGCAATCTGCCAATTTAAGGTCATAGTGGACCGCCTGAATGCAAAAGTTTAAAACTACTAGTTTAAGGTCTTTGCGGACTACTAACCTAGTTGAGTTTATAAGTTAAGAGTATTAGTTTAAGGTATTTGCGGACCACTAATGGGTTGTTTTTGTAAAGGTAAGTTGTATTAGTTTAAGGTCTTTGCGAACCGCTAACTTGGTCGAAACTATGAATCAACATTGCTAGTTTAAGGTCTTTGTGGACTGCTAACAGGTTATTCATGCAGAGGTAAATAGTTAGTTTAAAGATGGGTTGAGGCTTTCGATTGGGCCCACTATTATGATGCAAACAGTTCTACTATGCTATGGAGGAAGTGCTATGCTATACGGAACATCCCACATTAATCAGGGTGAGAAAATTGGAAGTTCCTTTTTAATGTGTTGGCTATAAATAGGGGTTTACCCTTGGTAAACTCGTCATTTTCATCGTAAGAGTGCAAAGCCCACATCCAAAGTGTAGAGCAGTTATGCTAACAAAGAGCAAAGCAATTTAGCGTAGCGACTAAGAAAGAATCTGCAACCGAGAAAATGGCACCCAAGAGAGAACGCAAACACCTAGCGCTTGCCAAGGTAGATGAGGTGAAAGACACCTTGGGACATTTGTAGTAGGTGCATGTCGCAGTGTGGTAGGAAACTCCGTTGGCCTAGTAAGTTGCTATGCTACCCCTTTTTTTTGATGCTGATGTTGTTGTTTCTGCCTTCTTTTTTCATTTCTATTTTTGTTTTGGAATCTACATTTTCTGTCATCGTTTTTATTGCCATTTTGGATGTTACACCGCCGTTGTTATTGATTTGTCCGTGACGATGTAAAGACGTTACGCTAAGGTTTCATGCAATGTTGTTCAGACCGCCATTGCTATGGTTGCCTTTCCGTAGAGGTTTAGGTGATTCTGGTAACCTAGCATGCGAATAGCATAGCATACGACCCTGAGGAGGGTTTGGCCATGTGCATGATTTGATAGCATAACACGTGTCTATCACAGTGTAGTGCAAATCGTTTTGTCAAGTAGAAGATTTGTTGAAATGGCTGTAGCGTATTAAATTCTTTCTTGTTTAAAAATTGGCATTTAAATTTTTTATTTCGTTACTACGCAAAGTTGGTGTGTTGTGAGACCTTTTGGTTAATGCATCAATGATATCGCATTGCTATGCTATTGCCCTTGTGATTTTTCTATGCTACATGCAAGGAAAGAGTTATGCTATGCTACTTGCAAATAGTTTATCCTGCTACGCTACAAGCTAACTCCACTCGAACATGATGTTAACATTTGCCATTGTGTTGTGCAGGATGATGCTAAGGCCCATTTTGATTATCTTAGAAATTGTAGGGGTTCTGTGCTGCCTAAGTGAACTAGTGGCCAACGTTCCTCCACCCCATGCACGTGTGGGGAAGCAAGCGGTTTGGTTCCGAGAAGGTGCACGGAACTTCCTACAATTCCTCCTCCAGCACTTTATTGTGATCATTTGGTCACACTTATCGGAGGAAGTAGTGGCCATAATTATAGAAACCCTATTGCTTGGGGCAAATCTGGGTATTCTAAAATTTCTGATCAATGGGGCAATCCAGGGTGAGTAGGCAAGAGAATCTAGTTAGCACCGAAAAAACTTGAGACATCTGACTTGGATCTAGAAAATGCCTAAATATAATTTCTACCACCTGTACAACACGTTGTTCATTTCTTGCCACATGGGAACTTGTTTTCAGAACCCACCAGGAGCTATTTACTGTGCCAGTGGGTGAGTTCTGTAAACATATTCTACTACGTTATGCGATGCATGCTACATAGGCAAAAGAAAATGTTAATAGTGTATGTGTTCTTCTTGCTACCAGGTTTTACATCAACAAGAGTGGGCTTCATGGTGATACTGATGCTTTGGTCTTGGCACAGATGGCACTGCAGGAGTTTTCCTCTACTGAGAATATGCGTGTCGGTGTGATAGGCCAATGCAAGGGTGAATACAAAACCTACGCAACCCGGTACTCCCAATTTTACAACAAGCATAAGGAGTTTGGTTGCTTTGATGGGGATTGGGCATCCCTTAGGCTGATCACCATTGAAGATGTGTCGATGGATCTTTCACCATTTAAGCCTGGTAAGCTAAACCATGAGTTGTTTGCATGTTCGAGTGTTGTTTTTCTGATTTATTTAAATTTTTTCTTTTTTCCTTTTGTATACTACTGTAGTGTGAAGAAATCCCAGGAGGTGATGGTGATCACCTCTGGGCATAACGAGGCTAACATTTACTTCAAGTATGGGGAGGTGGACAAGACCCAACATTGGCTTTGCAACACAGCCCTGGAATCCCTTACCAACAACATTCGGGACATTGGGCTCATGGAATTGTTCTTGCCCATGAACCCAAGCATCCCTACTACTGAGATGCTTGTCCTAGCTAACTCATTTTCTAATAAAGTAGACCACTTCTATACACATGTGCATGGTCTGTTGGTGGTCCTTGAGATCAATGATCAACTATTCGCGGATCTCTTCGGTGTCCCTACTGATGGCCTTCTTGTGGGAGAAAAGACTAAAAATGAGGTGAACCATCAGGGGGGCATTGAGAAGTGGCTAGGGGTAGTGAAAGGGAAAAAGGGGATCCCTATTGAAGTGGTTATGCTGAAAGTGGCCAAAATGGTTTACCCCATCTTTCGTGCCCATGCTTTCCCCAAACTACTCTCCCAAGGAAAAATCATTGGGATTGAGCAAGCTTGGGTAATGAGAAAGGTCATGGAAGAGGGGACCCGTTAGAACTAGGCCAAGCATCTCTGCAAAGGTCTGCAAGCTAAAAAGGTCAAGCTTCATAAGAAGCCTGAGTCCCATTTCAATGTGCATCATGCCTTCTTCGTAGCTTGCTTGCGGTGATTCACATAATTCTTAGTAGTCCATGAAAATGGAGTTTGGGTGATGTAAAACTGTAACCATATTTCTAAACCATGGATTTGCCAAGTCTTCCGCACCACCTGAGCCTAAGATCCCTCAGAAGCTATTGGGGAGTCTTTTTCAATGATGACCAGGGATTGGGTGGCCCGCAACTTCCATGGCTAGGATAGTCTAGGAGGAGCACCCCATGCTACTATGAGTAGCGTATCATAGGGGAAACGTCTCATCATGAAGATGGTGGCCACTAAGTTGCAGTGAAAAAGGTTTCGTCTAGTTGAGGAGCTTTCCCATATAGAAAAAGAAGGTAGGCAGACACTATGGTTTAAGTTACGTAGAATATAGCCTCCCATTGGTAAATGCTCTTTCTCTTTTTATTTTTTTCTTTACTTGTCTTAATTTAATCTGCTTTTGTCTAATGTGAACATGCTTTGTTACCAGAGGAAGAGGAGGAAGAGGAAGAAGGAGAAGAGGTGACAGCCTCCAAAACGGGGGTGGCTAATAAAGGTGAGGGGGTCCTAGCCAAAGAGGAAAGGGCCCTGATCAAGAAAGAAGGAGCTCCTACTGCAAAGGAAGGGGCTCTCATTGATGAGAAAAAAACTCCAACTAACGAGGAGGATGTTTTTGCCAATGAGGAGGACTCCCGTGCTGATGAGGAGGACACTCCTATGGATGAGGAGCGTGCTGGCACCACAAGGAGAAGGGCCCTAGCAAATAAAGAAGAGGCTCTTGTCAGCTGGGAAGGGACCTCTACCAACGATCCCTTTGCTAAATGTAGTTCAGTGCTAGAGGAGTAAATTGACATGGATGGTGTTGCCATGGTGTTAAGCCATCAAGAAGGAAGGGAACTACAACTAGATGCTAGTGAGTTTGACCACATATTTGATAGT